>WNGS01155723.1:29265-38151 GCA_020271785.1 Procambarus virginalis
CACTGCTCGGCCTTGCCTCTCCATACACTAGCACTGCCCGGCCTTGCCTCTCCATACACTAGCACTGTTCCTCGCCTCCACATACACTAGCACTGCTCCTCGCCTCTACATACACTAGCACTGCTCGGCCTTGCCTCTCCATACACTAGCACTGCTCGGCCTTGCCTCTCTATACACCAGCACTGCTCCTCACCTCCACATACACTAGCACTGATCGGCCTTGCCTCTCCATACACTAGCACTGCTCCTCGCCTCCACATACACTAGCACTGCTCCTCGCCTCCATATACACTAGCACTACTCGGCCTTGCCTCTCCATACACTAGCACTGCTCGGCCTTGCCTCTCCATACACCAGCACTGCTCCTCGCCTCCACATACACTAGCACTGCTCGGCCTTGCCTCTCCATACACCAGCACTGCTCGGCCTTGCCTCTCCATACATCTGCACTGCCCCTCGCCTCCACATACACTAGCACTGCTCGGCCTTGCCTCCACATACACTAGCACTGCTCCTCGCCTCCACATACACTAGCACTGCTCGGCCTTGCCTCTCCATACACTAGCACTGCTCGGCCTTGCCTCCACATACACTAGCACTGCTCCTCACCTCCACATACACTAGCACTGCTCCTCACCTCCACATACACTAGCACTATAGCCAGCACTAGAATCTAATAATATAATAAAATATAAGTGTTTACTTACGATAATATTTGCATGAAGCGTTTGTCCTCTGTCCGCTGACTGCACTGACGACAAAATGGCCGCTCTGTTGATACCGGCGGCGACGACGCTGTGACGTCACAGGTGAGGGCAGCAATGCGCATTTCGTCCCTCGACCCTTAATCATTCCCTCGTATATATAATTGGCCAGACAATTTACTTATCATTTACTTATCTTAGTTAGCAAATAGGGGATATTTGGCTAAGATTTCTGGTAGCAGATCATTTTGAATGAAATATTTAAACATCTCTAGAACATTTATTATAAAATTGTCTCTGAATTCAATTCAATTGAAGTCTTTAGGCACTCCATCACATAGTGACAGAGTGTGTGCTTGTTGACCCAGTTTACATTTTGTTAGGTCTACATTAGCAGATAATTAGAAATCCCAGAGAGAGTTGTAACACAGTTTATGCCAAGCAGTAGTAACATCTAGAAGTCTGCTGATTTTATTGGATGATTCATAGATGTGTGGCTCCTCTTGCATGATAGTATGATGATAGATGGAATTACTGGTGTCAATTTCACTTTGTCTCAGATCTACAAGATCTTGTTGAAGTTCTCGGTGTACTGCTGCTCTCAGATTGCTCATTGACAATCCAAGGTTACACTCAACGGCTCCTTTAAAGGCAGATTCTTTGGCTAACTTATCAGCTCTATCATGCATTCGGAGGCCAACATGAGATGGAGACCACATGAAATGGACTCTGTTACCATCCTTAATAATTTTGTTGTATTTGTGTCTAGCTTCGGACACGAGCATGTTACAGTTATGTCTTAAAGAGTTGAGAGCATTTAAGGATGATAAGGAGTCACTTACAATTAATGTATCAAGTTTGGAGACTTGTACACATTTCAGTGCAAGGAGCAAGGCAAATAGTTCAGTCTGAAGGGTAGAGGCCCAGTTGTTTATACGGACTCATCACTCAAAGTACAAGCCATCGCCCATTGTCAGAACAACTGCACTTCCAGTTGCACCCGTGTTGCAATGTAGGGCACCATCAGTGTATATGATTTAAGAGAGAGAATGTTCTGTGGACAGAGCATCAATATGGCTTAAGGCGTTGAGCTTTGCCTCAAGACGAAGCTTGGGCTGATCTCTAATTTGCTTCTTGGGAGGAAAGGGAGGGATTAAACCTGGAAAGAGTGTAACCTCCCACGGTGCAGGAAAGTGCCGTTGTTGTTTCTCTTGGTACAAATCATGAACCTGATACATTCTGAGTTGAGTTCCAGCTTTTGTTATCCATTTGGAACAATGCTGATCTTCAATAAAGAAATTCTGGAGGGCTTCTGTGCAAGGACTAGGATGAGTTAGCCTAAGCATTTTAATACTAATTTGACAGTTAATTTCAGTAACACGATCAACAACGCTCGGAATATTAAGTTCCTTTCTCATATTAAGTATCTTTGTGGTACGAGGGCACCCAAGGATTATCCTCAAGGCTTCGTTCTGCAATTTTTCAAGCCCTCCAAGCTTTCTTTCAGGCATCAAAACAAGCAGAGGTGCAGCATAATCCACTAAAGATCTGATGTATGCAAGGTACATCATTTTGACAATTCTGACATTGGCACCATAGCCTGAGTGATAACCTGCAACAGCCTTGAGAACTCGGAGCCTCTCTTTATACTGACGACAGAGTCTGAATACAACAGGACCATACAGTGGCACCTCAAGGCCAAGGTATTTGAATCTGTTTACATAGTCAAGCTGGGAGCCATCAGACAGTTGCATCTTGCGAACAGCTCCTCCCTGCCTGGGTGGGCGCCGATTTAGTATCTTTGTTTTCTCTGCTGAGATAATTAAACCTAGGTCCTGACATGAGTCTAATACAGAGTTAAGAGTGTTCTGCATGATAGCATACCCAGTGGTGTGTAACATTATATCATCAGCATACCCAGTGGTGTGTATCTATATCATCATCATACCCAGTTGTGTGTATCATTATATCATCAGCATACCCAGTTGTGTGTATCATTATATCATCGGCATACCCTGTTGTGTGTATCAATATATCATCAGCATACCCAGTTGTGTGTATCATTATATCATCGGCATACCCAGTGGTGTGTATAACTATATCATCAGCATACCCAGTGGTGTGTATCATTATATCATCAGCATACCCAGTGGTGTGTATCATTATATCATCAGCATACCCAGTGGTGTGTATCATTATATCATCAGCATACCCAGTGGTGTGTATCATTATATCATCAGCATAGCTATAATGATGTGGACGTTGGGTTTGCTCGGTACAGAGTTTAACAGCGTGTTTATTAAGATATTAAATAAGGTAGGACTGAGGACACCTTCCTGTGAGGTACCTAGTTCGAAGTCTCTTGTTATCATTAATAACTTTGTTGTATTTGTGCCTAGCTTCAGACACGTGCATGTTACAGTATGTCTTAAAGACTTGAGAGCAATTAAGGATGATAAAGAGTCACAATTAATGTATAAGTTTAGAGACTTGTACACATTTCAGTGCAAGAAGCAAGGAAAATAGTTCGGATTGAAGGGGGTAGAGGCCCAGTTGTTTATACGGACTTCCCACTCATAATATAAGCTTTTGATACAGTGCCACATAAAAGACTGATTAAAAAGATAGAGGTTCACTATATTGTGGATTCTATATTAAGCTGAATTAGGGCATGGCTATACCAAAGGAAACAAAGATTTAGAATCAATGGGGTTAAGTCGCAACACATGGTTTTACACATGGCCGTTCATGTTTAACAAATTTGCTCTCTTTTTATTCCAGCATAGTTGAGGCAGTTGATAGTGGTAAGGATTGTGATGTTGTGTACCTTGACTTTAGCAAAGCTTTTGATACAGTGCCACATGAAACAATGTTGACCTTCAATAAAGACATTCTGGAGGGCTTCTGTGCAAGAGTTAGGATGAGCTAGCCTTAGCATTTTTATACCAATTTGACAGTTAATTTCAGTAACACGATAAACAACGCTCGGAATATTAAGTTCCTTCCTCATGTTAAGTATCTTTGTGGTACGAGGGGCATCCAAAGATTATCTTCAAGGCTTCGTTCTGCAAGTTTTCAAGCCCTTTAAGCTTTCTTTCAGTCATCAAGGCAAGCAGAGGTGCAGCATAATCCACTAAAGATCTGATGTATGCAAGGTACATCATTTTGACAATTGTGACATTGGCACGATAGCCTGAGTGATAACCTGCAACATCTCCAAGAGAGCTTATGGAGCCTCTCATTATACTGACGACAGAGTTTGAATACAAAAGGACAATACAAGGCAAATTTTAAGGTATTTGAATCTGTTAACATAGTCAAGCTGGGAGCCATCAGACAATTGCATCTTGTGAACAGCTCCTCCCTGCCTGGGTGGACACCCGTTTAGTATCTTTGTTTCCTCTGCTGAGATATGATTAAACCGAAGTCCTGACATGAGACTAATACAGAGTTAAGAGTGTTCTGCATGTTAGCATAACAAGTAGTGTGTATCATTATATCATCAGCATACCCAGTAGTGTGTATCATTATATCATCATGTTTGATGATACATGATACAAAGAGGTTTAAATTGATCGTTCCAACGATCTAAATTGGGTACTGAAATATGGTCAAAAGATTGGCAGATGCCGTTTAATACTGACAAATGTAAGGTTTAAAGGATAGGTAATGACGATAGATCGAGTACAAGATATAAGCTAGATGCATGCATGGTGCTGAGATTGTGAAGTCGAATTATAAAAGGGATCTGGGAGTTATGATTAGTAAGAATTTAAAAAAAATCAATGAATAAATGTTCGTAATAAGGCAAACAGAACATTGGGATTTATGTATTGAAACATTAGTAATAATTAAGATATCGGTTCATTGTTCTTCAGATATATCTTGCTCTGGGTAGGCTCCATTTAGATATATATGCACTTCACTTTTGGTCACAGTATATCCACAGCATGGATATAATTTACTAGAATGCGTCCAGCTGAGGATAACAAAGTTAATACCCTAAAATAGAAACCTGTCATATGAAGAAAGATTGTCAAAGCTTAAATTACATTCTCAAGAAAGACAAAGAATTATAGCTAGGTGACATGTGGTTTATGTTTTTGTTGATTTGTTTCTATATTTTCATAAATAAAGCATGCTTACTGTCTTATTCCAAGTTTTACGACAATTTTACAAGGTTTAAAATATAATGCTCAATATTTTTCAGCTTTTTTATACAGGAATTATACGTTAATATAACATTATAATAACGTAACGATGTCGTGTAAATAACGTTATATTGACGACATATAAATGTTATATTTATGTTATAAGAACGTAAATTGGATAGGTTTACATAGAGTAAACCAAAAAAACGAAATGTTGATTGAAAACTTTATTTTTATATATAAAGCATGAAAACATTATAATTCCATAGCATTTACTATTATTTTTAAATTTTTACATAAATCTTAAAAAACTGTGTCTCAAGAATACATGTTTTTAGTTATATCTAGTGGTTTTAAGAACGTCAGAAATACGTATTTATGTCAAATGTTAGAGTATTACCTTTGCAGCACCATTTAAAAACGTTCACAAACGTTCTGTGTTTGCTGGGTAGTGTATATATTTTAATTGATAAACAGCTCTAGTTCGGAAACTAGTAGCTGTATTAATTCAAGTGCCAAATAGTTAAAGTCCATACGACTAGCAAGTACTTCCAAGATGTCTACACTCAAAAATTTAAAATTAACCCTTAATGCCTTAAAGGGGCATCTCACAAGGCAGATTAACAACTGTGAAGACATGAGTAACCTAACTCCAGTTAATTATGCAGCACTAGAAAACTATCTTCAACTTACATGGAACAAATATGACCGTGTGTTACAACAAATGATAGAATATCAAAATTTACTTAAGATTGCCAGTATTGATGAAGAGACATTGAACGACGTACTACAAGAACACTCTGATTACGAAGATGCAATGTTTGCAAAGTTACAACGCTATGACGATTTGATAGACGCCCATAAGGCCAATATAAATATTGCAGCCACAACTACCCAGAATCAGACAGCACCAGAAGTTAAATTACCATCACTCAGTCTCCCGACTTTTTCTGGAACAGAGGACGAGAGTTGGGACAATTTCTGGAGCAAATTTGTCGATTCTGTGGATTCTAATGTCAATGTACCAAAGACGGCAAAGTTTACATATTTACAGAGTGTCTTGAAGGATGAAGCGTTTCAGGTAGTCTGTAATCTGAATCAGACAGATGACGATTATGACAATGCCGTACAACTTCTCATGGAGAATTATGCAAAGCCCGAAAGGACTATCAGAATTCTAACCCAGAAGCTGTTAGATATTAAACATCCAAATAATACAGCAAGCTCACTCCAAGCCTTTAGATTGGAGCTTGAGTCTTTGCTTAAGGCACTTAAAAATAAAGTGGACTTGGATGCATCAGACTGGATAATCCAAGTCCATATGACACGCAAATTACCCAGGGATATCCTGGATAAACTGTTCGTATTATATGGAAAGTCCTCTCTGACAGTAACAGAGATTACAAAGGGGTTACAAACCATCATAGAACGAGAAAGAGTTAACCCATATGAAAAAGCGACATCTAAACCTTCGTCTACTACTAATAGTAAACAACAGAGTACAAACAGTACTCCAAACAAATCCAAGACAACTTCTCCCTCCCCAAAGTGGAAACAAGGCAGTGTGGGCACATATGCAGTTGGTACCTCCAAACCTACAGGTAATGCGTCACCCAAATCGGTGACACCTCAAGATACTGTTAACGTCTGGAGACCATGTCTGTTCTGTGGACAATCACATTCCATGTACAATTGCAGACGTTTCCCCGATCGTGCAACACGCATAAAGCGACTCAAGGAGTTACATAGATGTACCAAGTGTATAAGGGAACATCATCCCGACACCTGCACATCTACAATACGCACCTGTAATAGGTGCCATAAGGGTCAACACCATACAGCACTTTGTGGGGACTCAAGTACAAAGTCTGCCAAACCACAGGAGGAGGAAGGAACTACCACTTCAGTACAGCTTTGTACTGTGTTACCTGACATAAGTGTCTTCTCAATTGATCATTAGAAATGGAGAGAACAAAGCCACCGTATGTGGATTATTTGATCGAGGGTCCCAATTGACCTTTATATCCAAAGAGTTGGTAGATACACTGAAACTTACACCTGTAGAGGAGACACGAATAAACATAGCAGGATTCCTGACTGACTCAGGAGCCCGAGTCTTCAGGGTAGTACAACCCAAAGTACGATTAGGAGGTTACAAACAAAAGGTACAAGCTCTAGTAGTAGATAGATTCCCAACAGATCTGTATGTATATGGTCTGGGGACAACAGCCAAATTCCTAGAAAAAAGGGAATTCATTTGGCTGATAAAATCACATCAGACAACCTTTCCAATATTGGAATCCTTATGGGATCAGATGTCTACCATAAGTTTATCAAAGGAAAGGAATACAAACACGGTATGAACGTGTTACTATCTGCAGGTGGCTATTTGCTAACAGGCCCAGTATTACGGCTAATACAACCCGCACCTGTAGACCACCAACATGCCAACCCAGTAATGGTTGCATGACTAGGAGACCAGTCTCCACTGCAACTCAGAGACATGTCCGAGGAAGAGCTTGATCCCCCTGTACATAAGTTATGGGACCTGGCAACTCTCGGCATTGTCCTTGAACAACCTAGCCCAGATGATGACTGGACTTACAAACAATACCTGGACTCAGTTATATACAGAGATAATCAATACTGGGTCAGGTTACCATGGAAGCTGAATCACCCTCAGCTACCCGTCAACCATTTTATGGCACAAAACCAATTGAGATCACAGGTGTTGCGCTTACAAAGACAACCTGAGAACTTGAAGTTGTACCATGAAATAATACAGAAGCAACTCGATGACAAATTTATCGAAGTTGTTACAAATGATAACCCAAAGGAAGGTCACTACTTACCACATCATCCTGTACAGAAAAATTCTGCAACTACCCCATTTCGGATAGTATTTAATTGCAGTGCTAAAACGAGGCCGAGTAGTGTTTCATTAAACGACTGTCTTCAAACTGGCCCTAGCCTAACACAAAGGCTTTACGACGTGCTGTTAAAGTTCCGTATTGGGACTTATGCATATATGGCCGACATCAGCAAGCTTCCTTAGGGTAGGTCTTCAAGAAGAAGACCTGAACTACACAAGTTCCTATGGATTAAGGATCCTAACGATCCGAACAGTGAATAATCACTTACCGGTTTGCGTCCGTCCTTTTCGGCGCCACGTCATCTCCCTTTCTGCTCCAAGCTACCTTGGATACGCACTTGAAGAATCCAATAGCCCGAACAAGACGAAATTAGCAAAAACCTGTATGTGGATATTTTCACAGGTACAACCAACAGTGAAAGTAAACTGTTGGACATATACAATGAGGCCAATCGAGAATTAATGGGAGCCATATGCCCCTCCAGTCTTGGGTCTCTAACAATGACAAATTAAATCAACTGATCACAACTGAATTTCCGATACCAGGTTATCTTGAGATCTTGAGGTTATCTTGAGATGATTTCGTGGCGTTTTAGTGTCCCCGCGGCCCGGTCTTCGACCAGGCCTCCACCCCAGGAAGCGCCCGTGACAGCTGACTAACACCCAGGTACCTATTTTACTGCTAGGTTAGCACCAGGGGCATAGTGAAAGAAACTCTGCCCATTGTTTCTCCCGGCACCTGGGATCGAACCCAGGACCACAGGATCACAAGTCCAGCGTGCTGTCCGCTCGGCCGACCAGCTCCCCAGGTACCCGAGATGACAAGGTACTAGGTGTCGATGGAACATGACACAGATCAGTTGACAATCAAATCAGTGGAGCCTGATCCCACCTAACTTACAATGAGAAAAATTACTATCACAAGTCAGCAACCCCTTCGACCCTTGGGACTATTAAGCCCAATCCTGATAATGGGAAGTTGATAATACAGGAATTTGGCAACAAAAGATAGGCTGGGATGATCTTCTGACACCTGCCTTACAGACAATGGCAAGGTTAGTAAAGATTTAAGTACCCTAGATCTGTCACGTTCCCTAGGAACACAGTAGTAAATGAAAGAACCAATTAAGCTACATGTATTTTGTGATGCCTCAGGAAA
>WNGS01155723.1:54643-69718 GCA_020271785.1 Procambarus virginalis
TGATTCTAACACGAATCTTCTCAATATTTGTTACGTTTTTCCTTCACTGTCGAGGGTAATTGAAAAATTAACTTCTCAAACTTCATTTTTAATTTTTTTTATGGTTTGATGCCTAGAAGCGTTTCGCAAGACTTCTCACATTTTCAAAGACTAATTTTTATGTACTCCATTTCATGCTTATATTTGTTTTTGGGTGAGGTGAAGGATACAAATGTTTCTGGGTGAGGTGACAGGACACAAATCAATGGGAAAAGGCAGAAAACGAAACAATGGGTATACAGTTGTAAATAACCATGGTATACAATTTATCTGCTTGCTTCTGTGCTGGTTTGGGGTCTTGAAGTGGGTAGAATGAAATTATGTGTTAATTGGCTGTTGATTGCTGTTTTTTACTTATTGATGTGTAGAGCCTCGCTGATGTCGAGCCTCCTGTTATTGTTGTATATGTAGATAATTTCTGTGTTGCTTGTTAAGATTTCTCTGGTGTTGGTCTGATTGTGTGAGGAGATTATATAATCCTAGAAGGAGCTCCTGATGTTTATGCATTGTTAATCGCCCAGAAAGAGACGTTGTTGTCTTGCCTATGTACTGTGATCTTGGGGCTGACAGTACCCAAGTGGGCATATGAAGGCATAAACGACGTTGGTTTCTTTCAAGGCGTTTTGTTTGGTGTCCGGAAAGTTCTTTATTAGTAGGTTTGCCGTTTTCTTGTTCTTGTAGTAAATTGTTAATTGTATCTTCTGATTTGTCTATGGGGATAATGTTCCTATTAATAATATCTTTCAGGACACTTTCCTCCGTTTTGTGAGCCGTTGAAAAGAAAATCCTGTTAAACAGTCCAATAGAAGGTCCAAGTGTTGTGTTAGTTGATTCTTCCGAGTTGCAAGGCGTTTCACCTTTCTTTTAATGATGTCTTCAACATAATCATTAGAGAAGCCATTGTTGACTAGGATCTGCCTTACTCTACATAGTTCTTTGTAGACTTGCTTCGAACCAGAGCTGTGAGTGAGAGCTCGGTCGACGTAAGCATTGACGACACTCCTCTTGTACCTGTCTGGGCAGTCACTGTTGGCATTATGGCACATTCCTATGTTTGTTTCCTTAGTGTAGACTGCAGTTTGGAAGCCTCCGCTCCTTTCCGTGACTGTTACATCTAGAAAGAGCAGCCTCCCATCACTCACCATCTCGTAAGTGAAGCTTAACACCGAAATTTGCTCGAATGCCTCCTTCAGCTGCTGCAGACGTCTGACATCAGGTACCTGCATAAAAATGTCATCAACATACCTGCAATAGATGGCGGCTTTCAAGTCCATGTAAACTAAGACCCTTTGCACTATGGTACCTATGTTGAAGTTCGCAAACAGGACACCTAGGGGAGAACCCATGTCGACCCCATCTACTTGCTTATACGTTTGCCCATCTGGGCTCACGAAGGGTGCCTCCTTAGTGCAGGCTTCGAGTAATTTTCTCATAACTATATTCAATTAACAATTACACATGACTATATTCTACCCTCTTCAAGACCCAGAAAGTACATAGAAGCTGCAAGAGCAATATAGCAATATATAGCAGTATAGAAGCAGCAAATATGCAATACCCATTGATTCGTGTTTTTCTTTTGTCCCCTCACCCAAAAAATTGTGTCATATCACCTGTATGCATGTAAAACTCTGTCTTTGAAAATGGGAGAAGTCCGTGCGAAACGCTATTAGGTGTTAGACCATAAATATAGATTACACAAAGAAATCACAATTGTGTGATGCATCAAATAAACAAATCCACAAGGGCCGTGATGAGGATTCGAACCAGCGTCTAATAGCATCCCAGACACTGCCTTAATCGACTGAGCTACGACATGGTCAAAAGGAGTTGAAACCAATGTTCTACTGAACTTACAGGATTCTGCAGCCTCTCCGAGGAACAAACAAGGGTTTTACAAAACTCCCCCCTTGCACTCGAGCTATGTCAATAGGCCGTTTTCCCTCTTCGCCCTTACTTCATTACACAAAGAAATCACAATTGCCTGATGCATCAAATGAACATCGGCCCTTGTGGATTTGTTCATATATATATATGTATATATATATTTCCTGTCCTGCCCTATTTACTTTCCTGTTTCCTTTCCTGTCCGGAAGTGGAGGAGCTTCAAGAGATCCATAACCTTTAGGTATTCGTCTTGTATGTTTTGTAACCTTTAAATACACAATAAAGCATAAAATAAAAAAAAAGGAAGGGGGTGGTAGGAGAAAAGCACACAGAAACTGTATTGGAGGGGACCTACACTCCCTCCAACGCATTTTTTTTTTTTAGATATATACAAGAGTTGTTACATTCTTGTACAGCCACTAATACGCGTAGCGTTTCGGGCAGGTCCCTGGAATACGATCCCTTGTCGCAGGTCCTGTTTGCGAACTTCTACATGGGTACTATCGAGAAAAAAGTCTTAGTCGACTTGAACTTGAAACCGGACATATACTGCAGGTATGTTGACGACATTTTCACACAGGTACCTGATGTCAGACATCTGCAGGAGCTGAAAGAGGCGTTTGAGCAGAATTCTGTGTTGCGTTTCACTTATGAGATGGAGAAGGATGGGAAGCTGCCCTTTCTAGATGTAACAGTCATGGAAAGGAGCGGAGGATCCCACACTGCAGTCTACACTAAGGAAACAAACATAGGAATGTGCCTAAATGCCAACAGTGACTGCCCAGACAGGTACAAGAGGAGTGTTGTTAACGCTTATGTCGACCGTGCTCTCAGCCACAGCTCAGAATGGAAGCAAGTCGACGAAGAACTCTGTAGGGTAAGGCAGGTCCTAGTCAACAATGGCTTCTCCAATGGTTTCATTGAAAACATCATAAGAAGGAAAGTGAAACGCCATGCAACCTCTGAAGAGACAACTAATACAACACCTATACCCCCTATTAGACTATTTTACAGGAACTTCTCCACAGCTCATAAAACGGAGGAAAGGGTCCTGAAAGATATTGTTAATAGAAATGTTATCCCTACAGACAAAAATCAGAAGATACAACTAACGATTTACTATAAAACCAAAAAAACGGCCAGCCTACTCAGGAACTCTCCAGACACGGAGCAGAACGCTCTAAAAGAGACAAACGTCGTCTATGCCTTCAAATGCCCTATTGGGGACTGTAAGCCCCAAAAAACTCAGTATATAGGCAAGACAACAACATCTCTTTCCAGGCGTTTAACGATGCATAAGCAACAGGGCTCCATTAAGGAACATATAATCTCTTCCCACAACCAAACCATCACCAGAGAAATCTTAGTAAACAACACAGAAATCATCGATAGACACAGCGACAGCAGGCGGCTTGACATCTGCGAGGCACTACACATCAAGAAGTCAACACCAGCAATCAACAGCCAATTAATGCACAACTATATTCTACCCACTTCAAGACTCCGCTCCAATATAGAAGCATCAAGAAATATGGGCCAATAGGCCCTCTGCAGTTACTTCCATCCTTCCCTTTAGCTTATACCCTGTTCTATACCCCGTTCTTACCCCGTTCTGGCTTGTGTTGAAAATTTGCTTTCACCTCTTCCTATACTACTGTAACATGTCACTTCACCCAAATGCAGGTATATAAATCGAAGATGTTTAAGCTCTATTCAGTTAAAGTTGTGTGTGTGTAAACTAAAGTCTTTGAAAATGTAATAAGTTTTACGAAACGCGCTCAAGCGTCGCGTCAGACTAGAAATAAAAATGAATTTTGGAGAATTGATTTTTCATTTACCGTCACCAGTAAAAAGAAACATAAGGAAAATCGAGAAAATTCGTGTTAGAATTATTAATCTTACTTTTTCGGTCATATTTAATAACATATGTCTACAGGAAAGACTGCTACCAACATATACTATATATATATATATATATATATATATATATATATAATATATATATATATATATATATATATATATATATATATATATATATATATATATATAATATATATATATATATATATATATATATATATATATATATATATATATATATATATAGATATGTATATATATATATATATATATATATATATATATATATATATATATATATATATATATATATATATATATATATATATATTATATATATATATATATATATATATATATGTATATATATATATATATAGTACATGAATGGATATATAAATAAATGTTCTGGACATCGTTGGCAGCTCTCCTCTCACAACCTCCGACAACTCCATCAGCTGGACAGATTTAAATGGGGGGTCTTACATCCACTGAAGTGGGGGGCCACTTCTTCAACGTCCCCGTCCTCACTAACTGCTATGTCGTCTACACACTGTCTACACCAACAGTTGTATAATTTATGGTAATGGTATATACATATATTTACTGGCCTATCTAGCCTAATCAGCAAGGGGTTATGGGAGGGAAATATGATCCACCTTAATCACTCCTGCCCACGACGCCTGTCCTCCGATGGTGTGAAGTCCCCACGGGTCCTAGGTCGCTCCTTGGGGATCCAGTAGCGTGTTGCAAGGCCTCAGGCGTCGTGAAGTAATCGCGTCGTCTCCGTACCACTCCTTAGAGTTCAGTTATTCCAACACTGGCCCAACCAGTGGTCACTGAGCCCATCACTGTATACACACGTTCCTTCAACGAGACGATTTTTCCTGAATCTGGAAACAGTGCCTTCGCTCCAACGTCTCAGTAGCAGTAGATGTGACTCAGTCACTGCAACACTGCTCGTCTACCAAGCCAGACTCTTGGGCACCAGGCAGGCCCTCCCGAGTCGTCGCCGACCGATATCCTCAAGTCTTGGCACTTCTTTGCCCACTAAAATTGGCTTCTTCCTGCTTCCCAGGAGCACAGGGTCTTCAGCGATGATGGTAGACTGTGATGGCTGCTGACCGAAGCTCCCAGAGCCTCCAACCTCGAGAGCTCTTCAACGCACATCTGCTCGCGTCCACGGTCAGATCAGCTCTAGGCAATGCCTTCGCCAGTCCCGAGCCAGGACTCTCGGTGACGTCACAGTGGACCCTGATTGGTCATCCGCGTCACGTGACCTCGGCCAGTCAATTCCCCAGCCGGCTGGTGTCGCCCACAATATGTCGGATTTGTAGGCAGGGGTCGCCATTTTGTAGGTACCAGGGACGTGACTTCTCCCCCCCCCCCTTACCTACAAACTTATAAATACAAATTTCTCCCTAATTAGGTGACCAATTCGATTGCCTGGCATACCAAAAGACTTCCTGTATCTCAGGAAATCTGCAGGGTAAATGGATATGACTCTTAACTGGCATTGGGGAGAAATAAGAGGGGGGGCTCAGTAACATACCCCCTCCCATTAAAATAAGAGTCATATCGGTTACAAAATCCAGGAGAGCGCGTCCGCTATCACGTTCTCTCCCTTTCATGTGTCTGATTTTCAGCCCGTACTCTTGTAATAGTAGGGACCATCTTTTCAGACTCGAATTCTTCATTCTGTCCTTGTCGAATTCTTCATTCTGTGCACGAACGTCAAGAGGTTATGATCTGTGAACACTTGCACCGGTCTCGTACCTCCACCCACATAGACGTCGAAATATTTCAGTACTATGATCAGGGCTAAGGCTTCCTTCTCCACTGTACTATAAGCTTTTTCGTACTTTTCGAATTTCTTCAAGTAGAAAGCCATCGGACGATGAACCCCGTCCTTCTCTTGAGCTAAAATGGCTCCAATCTCTATGTCGCTAATGTCGACATACAAAACAAGGTCCGACTCGAAGTCTGGTGAAATCAGCACTGGCGCTTCTGTTAACAGTTTCTTAGTCTTCTCGAATAATTCCTGGCAAGCTTCACCACACTTCCATCTAACGTTCTAAGACAGCAATTCCGTCAGAGGGTCTGCCACTGTCGAGAAGTTCTTGCAAAATCCTCGATAATATCCAATCATTTCCAGATATCGTAACAACTCTTTCCTTGTCCTGGGAATCGGATATTCTTTGACTGCCAACACTCTCTGTTCCACTGGAGTTACTTCTCCTTGGCCCACGACGAAACCTAAATATTCTAATCGGGCCTTCCCGAATTCGCTCTTGGCCAGATTAACTGTCAGGTTTGCTTCTTCCAACCTCTGGACCAACTCCCTCAGTCGAGTTATGTGTTGTTTTCAGCTATCGGCGTACACTACTATATCATCTATGTGTACGGTGCAGCCTTCCCTCCCTCTTAGTACTTCGTTCAACATCCTCTGAAAAAAACTTCCCCTGTTTTTCACACCAAACAGAAGCACTTTGTCCTGGTACAAACCGTCTAGAGTAGCGAACGCTGAGATCCTCCTTGCACTCGGAGACAAAGGAATTTGATAATACCCTTTCAGAGGTCGACCTTGGAGACAAATCTTGCGTTTCATACTTGATCGACGCAATCATTTATTCGGGACATAGGGTTTGAATCCGACATCGTTATGGAGTTCACTTTGCAATAGTCGGTGCAAAAACGATATGAGCCGTCACCCTTCTTAACTAGCAGACAGGGTGAGCTCCGCTCACTGTTGCTGGGCTCTGCGAGATCATTTGCGAGCAGATACTCGACCTCCTGTCGAATGATCTTCCTCTTCTCAGGACTTACCCGATATGCACTCTGCTTGATTGCCTTTCCTCCACCCACATCCACTTCGTGCACCACACTCTTGTGCCGTCGGGGCACAACCGTCAAGAGTGATTTGTTCTTCCGTATTAGGGTCACTAAATCTCCTCTCTGCCCTCTATTAAGATGTTGTAGTTTCTCTTCGAGGTGCATCAAACTTTCTGTATAAGATAGACACGTACCATTGGCACGGGCCCACTTTAATTCCTCTGCTGGTAACACTTGGTTCATCTCCATACACAGAATCAATTCCTCTTCTTCTGACTGTGTTGTTCCCTTCACTTTCGCACTCTTCTGCTCTTCTGGGAAGTATGGCTTTAAACGGTATGATTCGGCTCACCAGCCGAATCGCCCCCGCAAGACACAAGTATGTCATGTCACATGACATACTTGTATCATGCGGGGGCGATTCGGCTTGCTGATCTCATAACGTACAGGATCCACTCACCTGATGACCGAGTATGGACCACCAAAGCGTGATACCTCAGTGTACCTCTCTCAGGTAGCAACATCATCACTCTGGCTCCCACCTCGAACTCACTTGGAACAACATTCTTGTCTTACCAGATCGACATTCTTTCTTGAGCTGTCTTCAGGTGCTCAGTAGCCAAATTCTTCGCCGTTTTAAATCGTTCATGGAATTTCTGCACATACTCCTCCTCTGTCAAGCTGCTCCCTCAACATCAATAACGGGCTTCTTACTTCGTGCCCAAACACTAGTTGGAGAGGAGAGAATTCCAGAGACTCGACAATAGCATCTCTGATCGCAAACAGGGCTGGGTAAAGAGCTTCATCCCACTCCGCCCTCTGTTCCGATAAAAAAACTCGAAGACGTTCTTCAGGGTGGACTGGAATCTCTCAATCGCTTCCTACGATTAAGGTATGTAAGGTGACGATCGTAGTTGGGCTATTTCCCAGCCTGCAATAGCCTGCCTAAACAATTTCGACTGTAAAATACTCCCGTAATCGGACTGGATTTCCTTGGGCACTCCTACCAAAGAGAAAAATCGCTAAAGGTGTCCCATGGCACATCTTGATGTCACCTTCCGCACTGGGATCGCCTCTGGAAATCTCGTCGAAGCACACATAATGGTCAACAAGTAACTATTTCCCCTTCTTGTGCTAAGTAATTATCCCACAACATCGATTATTAAGCGTTCAAACGCCTGGCCAAACGCAGGAACTGGAACCAAAGGTGCCTTCGGGATGGCAGGGACGTTCTTCCCCGCCTTCTGGCATCAGAAACATGTCTTGCAGATTCTCCTTACATCCGCGTCCATACCCGGCCAATAAAAATTCTCCCGAAACCGATTTAAGATCTTGATTACTCCCAAGTGACCCGCGGGATCAACTGTGTGCGCAAGCTGTTGTTGTTGTTGGTTTAGATTTAGCTACTCAGAACGAAATGTCCATGTAGCACGGCTTATGGTGAGCCCGTAATTGAGTTCGGTTATTCGCGATAACCTTCTTACTGTGATATTTGGATCAAAGTTTTTAAATGGAGGTGGGGATTCCTCCTTTTCCCTGTTTCTTTTTCGCTTTTGTTTTCGTGCACTGGTTTTAGTCTTGTTTTAATAATATTATCTTGGTGGCGGATGTAAATGCAGAATGCTCACTAGTGAGACCCTTTCCTCAACGGCTTTTCTAATCATTGTAGTCGCTGTGGAATGTGAATCTAATGCAGCTGCTGTTGTTGGATTAATGTTGAGTTTGATGTACAGGGCTTCAGTAGCTTCACATTCCAGTAAGTAGTGCAATAGTGGCGCCTCTTCTTCTGTTCCACAGATATGACACTCTTTAACTATTGGGTTTATTACCTCCCAGCAGCATTTGTAACGAAGTCTGAGTCTGTGTATGGCTACTGCAATGTCTCTGGATATCTTTTTGTCAGGCTTGAAACAGTAGTACCCAGTGGCTTGTTCGTACCATATCGCATTGGATCTTCCTTCCGCTACTTTGGCTCTGTGGCGACTTTTGATAGTTGGGCGTATTTTCTTCTTGATTTGCTCCTTAATCTGTGAAAAAAACCTGGAGGTATTTAAACCTGAACAACAGATAGAGCAGTGGCAGTTTTTGCTAGTCGAGTCTGCTTTTTCATTACCATCTGTGCCAATGTGACTAGGTATCCAATTTAGGGTGACTGACAGCCCTAGAATTTGAGCTTCTTTTCCTATATGTTGGATTTCTGTGAGGAGTTGTATATTATCTCTGTGCTGACTGGATAACAATGCCTGGAGCGAAGATTTAGAGTCGGTATGAATGATGACATCAAGTAAATTATTCTCAGTTGTATAGTTTATGGCCTCCTTCAGGGCATATAATTCTGTTTGCAATGTTGAGCACCCATTATGCATGCTCCAGTAAGCTTCATGGTTGTTAGTGTAAACTGCTGCCCCAGCAGAACCTCTTTCTTGATCAACTGATTCGTCTGTAAAGGTGAGTCGTTGTAGTTCTTAAGATGGTTTTCATTTGTTGTTCTATGACTGCTTTGAGCCTCTGCGAGTCACATGCTGATTTTTTAACTGGTAATCCTTCAATGATTATCTTTAGACACGATTCTTCCCATGGAGGAGGCTGCCGAAAATGTTGATATGGTCTATCTTCCCCTTTGTTTTTAATGGGCCATTTCAAGTCCACTTTCTCTAGAATCTTGACCAGATTATCCGTCCATGCACTTGTTCTATATTGAAGGTTTCTCTGAAGCGATCTGTGTATGCTATCTTTGATTGACAGTCGGGCGGTGATTCCAACAAATTTTGCTGTTATGGTGGTTATCCTTAGTTTGATCCTGTTTTCTAATGCTGTTAAGTTGGTTTCCATTCTTAGATTCTCTCGACACGTCCATATAGGTGCTCCCAGCATTGTTCTGAGAGCATCATTTTGAGACACTTCCAGTTTCTACCATTGATTATCACTGAGGGATGTAAGAGCAAGAGCAGCATAGTCAATGAGTGACCTAACTGCTTGAACGTAGTACATTTTGAGTACTGGTAGAGGTGCACCATCTTTAAGACTTGTCAGGGAGCGCAAAGCTGAGTTTTTGGCTTTACAACGGTGCCGAAGATATTCAATTTCTTGAGTGAATTTCAACTGGCTGTCTATTATGACTCCTAGGTATTGAAACGAGGTAACCCACTCAATTTCATGTCCTTGTATTGGGAGTCTGATATATTGAGTTTTCATTTTTACGGCCATTGCTTTGGTTTTATGTGCAGGCTCAAGTACCGCACTTTTATACCGTGCCGGCACCACTACTTGACGCCTCACTCTCAGCATACCATCACCCGTTTCTTCTTTTACTGGACTCCACTTCCTCATTAGCACTTCCTTCTCCATGAAGAAGTGAGCTGGTGACTTGGGTCCGGCGGGACCTCCTTCCGGTTCCCGCACCAACTCCGGTAACTCTTCCTTTGCAGCTCACCAAGAGGTCTTGTGAGAGTAACTTGGATTCTCCTATCTGACTCTTCCTCACCTGGCACTTGTCCTCCGGCCTCCTCTCTGAATAGATGATTGAGCCCAGGTCGCCCGGCATGTCCTCCTCGGCATGACCGGATCCGCTCACATCATTTTCCCAGATGCCCCATCTCGACGTCTCCGCGCATACTGGAAATACCGGAATCGCAATTTTCGTCGCATCTCTTCTGGCATTCGTCGTGCTGCTCTGTCGGTAGGGCTCTATACACTATTCGCCCTTAAGAGTGTATAGACACATATATGTGTGTTCTCCTTAACACATCCCCTGTGGGGGAATGTGTTCAGGGGAACACATCCCCCCACAGGAGTCGTTTCCCAAGATCACCTGAGCTTCCATTCTGGGAAGGGAAGCACAGACCCCTGTCACGAGAGTCTGGCAACCATAGTCTGAATCAAGAGTCACTTGATGAAGGGGCATCCTCACCTGTCCCCCAACGTTTTTATCAGGGCTTCCCCTGTACAGGAACTTCTGTAGTCCTCAGCGAAGAGGGATTCACTAACAAGGGTGAAATCAGATCCCGTGTCCCTCAGCATCCTTGTTCGCACAGGATCAGCTCCCTCTTATCTCCAGCGTTCCCTAATACACACAAAGGGGTGAATCCTCTTCTTCCTCATTACTGGCATCTCACCTAAAGTACCGTTGGCCCTCACTTCCAACTCTTACGAAAGCCACTTCCCACCGAGCCTGGGGCGACCGCACTTCTGTGCAAAGTGCCCTCGCCTCCCACAGTTGAAACACCGGCCGCCTCTCCTGGGCGACCCTCTACCAGTCACCCTGGTAGCACCAATGGTAGAAGCCGCACCTTGGGTCCTCCTCGGACTTCCCGTCGTCGACCCACTGGCAGCACTTCCTGCTCCAGAGTTTGGGAGTGCCTCCTAACCCTCACTTCTTGAGAGTTCTTCATAATTTTCCTCGAATTCTTAAATCGGGGGTCACCTAACTGGGAAAGCTAGTCTTTCGAGAGTCCCCTCCCGTCCTCGCTCCTCCTGAACTCTTGAAGTTCCCTCTAGACCTTGTGTAAGGCGAGTGTCTGGGCGGTCCCTCCCTCCCTCTGGAGCTGTAGTGCCTCCTTCCAGCATGTCGGCCCTTTAATACCTGCTTCTCTCACCCTTACTCGCAGCTCTGGATGGAGCACCGACATAAACTTCTCCATCACCATCAGTCGTTTAATCTCATCCGCTGTCTCCACTTCCTCCGCCTTCAACCATCTTAGGAACTTCCGGTATTATCCCGGGCTGTCTTGGCGAATGATCTTCCCGACGCTCTCGTACACTCCTTGAACCGCTTCTGGTACATCTCCGGAGTCATTCTGAATGAGTGGTGTACCGCACTCATGATCACGTCCTACCTAGCACACTCCTCTAGGTCCAGCATGTTGTCGGCTTCATGGGCCTCACCAGTCAACCTGCTCTGGACCAGTGCAGCCCAATCATCTTACGGCCACTCTTTCAAAGTCGCTACTCTTTCGAAGTGTTCGAAGAACGCCTCGGCCTCCTGAGGTTCGAAAGCTGGTAAGTCATGCTCCCAGACCTTCAGGTCATCTGACCGTGTGGGTAGTGAGGGCAGTCCGCGCTCAGCGCGTCTCAACTCTACCTCTTTGTTCGCCTTTATTTTGTCCCATTGCATCCGAAACTGTGCATCTCGTTCCTTACGTCGCAGTTGTGCCTCTCTTTGCTCTCGCAGCATCTATGCCTCTCTTTCTCATTCTTCTCGCTTCAATTGCGCCTCTCTTTCTTCTTGTCACCTTTGCGCTTCTCTTTCTTCTCTTCGGAGCTAAGCTTCTCTTTCCTGTTTTTCTCGCTGCAACAGCGCTTCTCTTCTTCTCGTTGCAGTGCACATCAAATTGTATCTTCATTATTTCCAATGGCAGGCTCCTCTTACTGCGAGATCTTGAGATCTTGAGATGATTTCTGGGCTTTTTAGTGTCCCCGCGGCCCGGTCCTCAATCAGGCCTCCACCCCCAGGAAGCAGCCCGTGACAGCTGACTAACTACCAGGTACCTATTTTACTGCTAGGTAACAGGGGCATAGGGTGAAAGAAACTCTGCCAATTGTTTCTCGCCGACGCCCGGGATCGAACCCGGGACCACAGGATCACGTGTCCAGCGTGCTGTCCGCTCGCCCGACCGGCTCCTTTATGCTGCAGCTGAACCTTTCCACTGCATACCCGTTCACTACAGGTTCTTCCCACACTGGCAGGTTCTTGGGACGGCTCTTCCTTGGTGGGTTCTTCTCGCGCCTTGAGGTGCACCATAATTTCTAGCCGGCGCCCTGCCACCTTGGACGTCCTCAAGTGGATGCCGAAATGGTTGGCTACAAGTGGGAGTTGTGCCTTGGTGCACTCCTTTAGCACGCTCTCATCCCTAGTCTTAATGAATTTATTCATCTTGCCGTCCTCCATCTCTACGTCACTGAGCATACACGACAACAAACACTAATTTCACTATTCCTGTCCTTTCGCTAGCTGAGGCAACACTATCCTGAGTTCACTGAGTTTCTGGCAACACTGTCTCTCGTTAACAGACCCTGACAACACTGTAACTCGATGAAAGTATCTTGGCAACACTGTATCTTGATGATCGTATCCTAGCAAGGTCGCTAATTTTGTTACAAGGGTTGAGATGGGCAAAGTGCTGCTATTATTAAGGATATATGGGAAAGAAGGTCAGTCTATCTGACTCACGAAACTCACCAGAGTCTATTGGTTTCTAAGGCGAGTCTATTGGTTTCTAAGGTTTCTAATGCCCACCACCGCAGGTCTTTGCTCCCACCACCTGGGTGCCACTGATCGCCCTGGCACCAACCACCCTGATCCACTGATCGCCCTGGCAAATTCAGTCAACCGAGGGGGAACTGCTACTAGCAATTCCAGCCTTGCCCTACGCAGGAGAAGGAAGACTCAGACTTACCTTCAACAGTGCTTTCTCTGAGTCTTGCCCACCGTAGCAAAACGATCGCAGGTCTCTCTTCCACGCCTGCGTTTCTCTACTATCCAATAAGGTCGCCAGCTGGATTAATATCTCTGCACCCTAGCAAGCAGTTCAGTGGTTATACGTTATGTTGCCTGATAGCATATGTGTTGCTACCCCTACAGTGTTACAACAGGGTTGCCAGCATGGGGTGAGTTTCCATAAATGCCTGTGTTGCTCTAACTCTGCCATCCACTGCAATATTTTCATATAAAACATGACTGTTCATATGTGGGGCTATATTATCAGTCATGTATGCTCGTTGAGATATATGGAGACACACTTAAACACGTCCTTAAAATTATATGACATTTACTAACGAAAAAGCTACATCAACACACACACATATATATGCGAACAAGCCTGAATGATCCCCAGGCATATATGCAACTGAAACCTCACACCCCAGAAGTGACTCGAACCATACTGCCAGGAGCACTCTGCAACTTGTGTACAGGACACCTTAGCCACTTGACCATCACGACCAGACAAAAGATGATATAGCCGAGGCAAATTCCCCATCATCCCGCCGGCACTCTATATACATTAATTGTACACTCTATATACAATATACATTATTTGGTAATAATACGCCTTAATAATATATTAATAAATAAATTTAAAATTAAATCTGTGTAAGGCCGCAGCTCCAGCATGTGGCCTCATTAAATAGACAGACATTCTCTTGATATATATATATATATATAATATATATATATATATATAATTAATATATTATATATATATATATATATATATATATATATATATATATATATATATATATATTATATATATATATATATATATATATATATATATATATATATGCGAACAAGCATAAACAGTCCCAGGACTATACGCAAATGAAAACTCACACCCATATGCATATAGTCCAAGAGACCATCCAGGATTGTTCGCATTTGTGTTCCTCACGTGTGCCCCAAAGAATGAGGTGATTTGATAAAATACCATGTCCAAGATTACCAACCGAGTGCCGCGGGGGGATGGAAATAGCCTCGGCTGCCATCTTCTTTTTGTCAGGTCGTGTTGGTCGTGCGGTTAAGGGATCCTGTACGCCAGCAGAGTGCTCCTGGCAGTATGGGTTCGAGTCACTTCTGGGGTGTGAGTTTTCAATTGTTTATATATATATATATATATGCAAACAAGCCTGAATGGTCCCCATGACTAGATACAACTGAAAACTCACACCCCAGACGTGACTCGAACCCATACTCCCAGGAGCAACGCAACTGGTATGTACAGGGATGCCTTAAACCACTTGACCATCACGACCGGACATAAGGAAGTGATAGCCTGAGCTATATGAACCACTTCCCGCCAGCACCTGGATGGTTATCTTGGGCATAGCATTTTATCAAATCACCTCTTTTTTGGGGCAACACGTGAGGAACACAAATGCAAACAAGCCTGAATGGTCCCCAGGACAAGATACAACTGAAAACTCACACCCCAGAAGTGACTCGAACCCATACTCCCAGGAGCAACGCAACTGGTATGTACAGGGATGCCTTAAACCACTTGACCATCACGACCGGACATAAGGAAGTGATAGCCTGAGCTATATGAACCACTTCACCCCCGGCACCTGGATGGTTATCTTGGGCATAGCATTTTATCAAATCACCTCTTTTTTTGGGCAACACGTGAGGAACACAAATGCAAACAAGCCTGAATGGTCCCCAGGACTAGATACAACTGAAAACTCACACCCCAGAAGTGACTCGAACCATACTCCAGGAGCAACGCAATTGGTATGTACAGGGATGCCTTAAACCACTTGACCATCACGAACGGACATAAGGAAGTGATAGCCTGAGCTATATGAGAGGTGATTTGATAAAATGCTATGCCCAAGATAACCATCCAGGTGCCGGCGGAGGAAGTGGTTCATATAGCTCAGGCTATCACTTCCTTATGTCCGGTCTTGATGGTCAAGTGGTTTAAGGCATCCCTGTACATACCAGTTGCGTTGCTC
>WNGS01155723.1:70718-148692 GCA_020271785.1 Procambarus virginalis
GATTATGATGAGAGTGGAGTAATGTGTGATGAAGATGGACAGTGGAGTAATGTGGTGATGATAATGTTGGGAGATCAGTAATGTGATAATGATGGTATAAGTATAGTAATGTATTGATGATGGAGGGAGTGTAGTAAATTATTATGATGGTGATGGGAGTGTAGTAATGTGGGTGATGATGTTGGGAGTGTAGTAATGTGGTGATGATGTTGGGAGTTGAGTATTGTTGTGCTGATGATGATGAGAGTGGAGTAATGTGGTGATGATTATATGAGTTGTAGTAATGTTATGATGTTCATGGGAGTGGAGTAATGTGGTGATGATGATTAGGAGTTATGTGGTGATGAGAATGGCAGTGTAGTAATGTTGTTATGGGGATGGGAGTGGATTAATGATGTAAAGTTTATGGGAGTGTAGTAATGTGGTGATGATGATGGGAGTTGAGTAACATATTGATGTTGATAAGTGGAATAATGTTGTGATGATGAGCCGGTGAGAGCCGAGCGGACAGCACGCTGGACTTGTGATCTTTTGGTCCCGGGTTCGATCCCGGGCGCCGTCGAGAAAACACTGGGCAGAGTTTCTTTCACTCTATGCCCCTGTTACCTAGCAGTAAAATAGGTACCTGGGGTTAGTCAGCTGTCACGGGCTGCTTCCTAGGGGTGGAGGCCTTGTCGAGGACCGGGCTGCGGGGACACTAAAAAGTCCCGAAATCATCTCAAGATAACCTCAAGATGATGAGAGTGTAGTAATGTGGTAATAAAGATGGGAGTGGAGAAATGTGATGATGATGATGAGATTGTAGTATGTGATGATGATGATGGGAGTGTAGTAATATGGGAGATGATGGGGAGATGATGGTCGGATTGGAGTAATATGGTGATGATGATTGGAGTGTAGTAAAGTGGTGATGATAGTGGAAGTGGGGAATATAGTGATGATTGGAATGTAGTATGTTGTGGTGATGATGGGAGTGTAGTTGTCGTGGTGATGGTGGAAGTGGGTAAGTAATGTGTTGATGACGATAGAAGTTAAAGTAACGTTGTGATGATGATGGGAGTGTTATAATGTGGTGATGACGATGAAAGTGTACTAATGTGATGATGATGATGATAATGATGGTGATAATGGTGGGAGTGGAGTAATGTGGTGATGATGATTGAAGTGTAGTAAAGGTGTGATGATAGTTGGATTGGAGTAGTGTGTGGTGATGATGGGAGTGGAGTGAGTAATGTAGTGATGATGACGGGAGTAGAGTATTGTGGTTATGATGGTGATAATGATGGTGATGATTTTGGGAGTGAAGCAATGTGGTGATGATTTTGGGAGTGAAGTAATGTGGCGATGATATTAGGAGTGTAGTAATGTTATGTAGTAATGTAAACTCTTCGCCTTTGGAAAGGCGAAGAGTTAGGGGTGACATGATAGAGGTTTACAAGTGGATAAATGGACAAAACAAAGGGATATTAATAGGGTATTAAAAGTATCAACACAAGACAGAACACGAAACAATGGGTATAAATTAGATAAGTTTAGATTAGGAAAGACTTGGGTAAATACTGGTTCAGTAACAGGGTTGTTGATTTGTGGAACCAATTACCGCGTAACATTGTGGAGGTGGGGTCCCTCGATTGTTTCAAGCATGGGTTGGACATGTATATGAGCGGGATTGGGGTGGTTATAAATAGGAGCTGCCTCGTATGGGCCAATAGGCCTTCTGCAGTTGCCTTTGTTCTTATGTTGTAATGATGACGGGAGTGGAGTAATGTGGTGGTGATGATGACGGGAGTGAAGTTATATCGTGAATGATGGAAGTGGAGTAACGTGGTGATAATGATGGGAGTGGAGTAATGTGATGATGATGATGATGGGAGTGTAGTAATGTTATGATGATGCTGGCAGTGTTGTAATGTGTTGTGATGATGATGGGAGTGGAGTAATGTTGTGATGATGGTGGGAATGGAGTAATGTGGTGATCTGATGGGAGTGGAGTAATGTAGTGATCATTAAAGAGTGGAGTAATGTGGAAATGTTGTAATGTAATTATGATGGTGGGAGTGGACTAATGAGGTGAAGTTGATGGGACTGTCGTAATATGGTGATGATCGTGGGAGTTGAGTAATGTATTAATGATGATGATGGGAGTGTGTGGTAATGTGGTGACGATGTTTTGAATTAGTAATGTTGTATTGATGATGGGAGGGGAGTAATGTGGTTGTGATGATGGGGGGAGTGATGTTATGTCGTGATGATGGTGGTGTATAATAAGGTGATGATGATGATGGAAGTGGAATAATGTGGTGGGGATGTTTTGTGGTGGAGATGATGTGGAGTAAATGTGGTGATGATGATGATGATGGTAAGGGGAAGAGTAATATGAAGATGATGATGGGAGTGGGGAGTAATGTGGTGAGGATGATGGCAGGAGTGGAGTAGTAATGCAGGGATAATAATTGGAGTGTAGAAATTGGGTGATGATTTCAAGAGTGTAGTAATGTTGTGATGATGTTGGGATTCGAGTAATATGGTGATAATGGTGAGAGTGTAGAAATGTTGTGATGATGACGGAAGTGTAGTAATGCAGTTAAGATGATGGGAGTGGACAATGTGGTGAAGTTTATGGGAGTGTAGTAATATGGTGATGATCGAGGGAGTGGACTAAAATATTGATGATGATGATGGGAGTGTATTAATGTTGTGATGATTTTAAGAGTGTAGTAAATGTTGTAATGATGATGCGAGTGGAGTAATGTGGTGGGATGATGATTATGCCTTGATAATGGATTGAGTGCGCAGGAATATCCCTGCTGCAAAAAAATTGATTGAGTGGAGTTATTACTCCACTCCCATCATTATGATGAGAGTGAAATAATGTGATAATGATAATAGAAGTGAGAGTAATGTGGTGATGATGATGTGACTGGAGTAATGTGGTGATGATAAAGTTGGGAGTGCAGTAATGTGGTGATGATGTGAAGGTGGAAAGTAGTAATGTGGTGATGATGATGGGAGTGTAGTGATGTTGTGAAGATCGTGGAGTGGAATAATGTAGTGATGATGCAGGGATTGTAGTAATGTAGTGATTATGTTGGGAGTGTAGTAATGTTGTAATGATGATGGTAGTGGAGTAATGTCGTGGTGATGATGATGTGAGTGAAGTTATGCCGTGATAATCGTGGGAGTGGAGAAATGTGGTGATTATGATGCAAGTGGAGTAATATGGTGATGATGATCAATGGAGTTATGTGGTGATGATCATGGAATGTTGTAATGTGGTGATGATGGTGGGGTGTAGTAGGGGGTGAAGTTATATCGTGATGATGGTGGGAGTGGAGTTGTTGGAATAACCAACACATTAGTCTCCCTTACTCCTAATATTAATACTTCTAATAACACTAACACATAGATTAAAACTTTAGCGTTTCCATAGTAAAGTTATCGTGGTGATGATGATGGTAGTGTAGGTGTCGTGCTGATGATGATGGTAGTGTAGTAATGTGGTGAAGATGATGTTAGTGTAGTAATGTGATGATGGTAAGAGTTTAGTAATGTGGTGATGATGATGATGGGAGTGGAGTAATATGGTGGTGATGACGATGGGGGTGAAGTTATATCGTGATGATGGTGGGAGTGGAGTTGTTGGAATAACCAACACATTAGTCTCCCTTAACTCCTAATATTAATACTTCTAATAACACTAACACATAGAATTAACAACTTTAGCGTTTCCATAGTAAAGCATAATTTAGCGAGAAAATTCCCAGCCACCATGACGCCAAGCGCCGATTGCTGGCTTAAACATGAAATCTAATCCACACCTGTTGGAGAAATAGAGAGTTCAGGTAATTAATCTTTCTTTCTAAAATTATTGTTCTTTATGAAGGAAATAACCATTTTGCATGCTTATGCGTACTGAGCTCGGGTATTTTACCAAATTCATTATCCCAGTGAAATATTACTGTGGCGTAAAGTAAAAACATGTCAACCCTTCTCATTCAATTTGTGCAATGTTAATTAGATCAATTGCCTTACGAGAAACGGTATTCTTATCCAATATTTATTGGTGAATATAATATAGATAGTACTCCTTCCGATTCCCAAATAATTAATAATAAACCGAAATGGTTTATGTCCGGGATCGCTATGAGCGTCTTTGCGCATGCGAAACCGAGCGTGGTGGGAGTAAGGAGGCGGGACTCAAGCATAAGGCCTCGCAGGGTGCACACGTGCCTCCACAGACGGCAGCCATTTAATACCATCACGTGGTCTACAGTACTCAATTGTTTAATTACGTGTCAACAACTATAGTCACGGTCCGTAATCACACATACACAGCAGTGAACGTCAGGGAATAGCAGACGCGATATCGGCAGACCTTAGTGTTCTCACACGCTCACGTTAAGTATACTTTTCTAGTTTGATGCATCATTCAAGATTGTGTATTTGTGGGTAGTCTGTCGTTATGTTACGAGAAGATCAATAACACAATGTTAGTTGATTCTCCCCTTATTCCAATCTCAACAAATATTGGCATAATTCATAGCCTAATCAAATGCTACTCAAATTTCCGTGATTGCAGCGTGTAGACGAGGATGTACCAAGTTTTCCTTCCTGCACCTACGATGTTCACCACTGGTGTTTCTTCCTTATTGGGACCTTGTGATCACGAGGACGAGTAACGAAACGGACTTAGTGAAGTCGTCTTACAGCTAAGACAAATATTGTTTCATAGAAATTTTGAATTAGGCTATTATCAACTTCTATATACAATTATGTAGGATGGTCAAAAAGAATAATGTAACGCAATAATTTATTGCTCAGCACTCAATGAGTCTGCATTTATTATTTCTTAGGATTTAATATTCTTTTAATATTTTGATTATTTAATATTTCATGATTTTGAATCTACATTCTAGTTCAGAATGTGCCATTTTACTAACCCTTTAATGAACTAGTGACGAACCATACTGGATCCTAGATATATATATGAACTTCTTGAAATAACCCCCCAATGTTGATATTTGAGGCTGTTAACTTTAATCAATTAATAATACAGTTCATTCATTCTCTTTAAGTGACTGGTAAATAAGTTACCATACATAGGCACTGGTTCTATAGTGTCAATCTTTAATCACGTTTATTTGTTTTCCCTCTTTTCTCAAAAGTGGGTAGTCCTTCGATTTATATTAATTGTCATAATTAAATAATTCTATATTTGAGTCAAAGAAGCAGATAACCAACATTTTGGTCCTTTTCGAACCGGATCCATACTAATTAACATTAAACTCTAAATCGGTTATCAGAGACCTAAACAACATTTTGTTCCTCTTCGAACCAGAATAGATAGCTGAGAATCAAGCTATCCTAATTAACTATTACTAATCACATTGTGTAGTAACTTAGGTTAAACATATTTCATTATCTGTTGCTACCAGCAGTGTACCACATATGTTAGCCTAACCCACACCAATTTACCACATGTATAAGGTAGCATTAGTGAGACATAGTCAGTTACCCACAACACTCAGACCTCACATTGAGGTAAGAATCTTCAGGTCACCAGGAGCAACAGCTCACGATTTCTTCAATAACTCTACATTAACACCTGCGTTAGATTGGCCTCACCATCTAACAATAATTTACTTAGGTGGTAATGACATCCATCCTACTCGACACCCAGCTGAATTAATTAATCATCTTAAAACAATAATTTCCTCATTTAAACTTGTTAGCAGTTCAGTAGTGTTCACATTAGTGGAACCTCGCCAACCAAGTAATGATAATCATTGGGGAGTGAGTCCAGAATATTACCAATGGGCTGCCAAATATATTAACTTTCGGCTGAGGAAAAAGAGTACGATTGGATGCCACTTACATCCAATTTACAGCCAGACCATACATGCAAAACCTGGCAAGAGATGGTGTACACCTGTCAGGTGAGTCTAGGTCACATGTAGTTGATAAATTGGTCAACACAATCAACCATCATAAGAGGCTGTGGCTAGCAAGCCAAAGTTAACTAACTATATATATTATAATTGTCACTTGTGTGTGTGCAAGGGCACATTTATATATTACAAAATCTAAAAACAAAACAAAAACACAGCACCTATATTCACATTACTGCACCATTAATTAATTTTATGCTAACCTTTATTAGGTAGGAATTTAGGCTGTGGTTGTGATGAGTTTTGCACAAGTGCAGATTAAATAACTTAGTAGTTTCTTTATTAGAAATTATTTCAACTAGTCTTGAACTAGAAGGTAGTGTACATATATTATTCATTATTGTGTTGACCCTGATTAGGGTGGGATATACGTATATATATAAATCATTTATTGTGTATTCACTATTTATATATATAAATTTTGAGTGCTACTGAATGTTCACTATTTCATCAAATGGTGATAATGAAGCGCAAGCCAAAGATATTCCAATAGTAACATTCATGTATTACTCAAATCATAGCTACTTGTTGTTAGGTAGAAGCATTTAACCCCAGAATGAGGTAGAGTGCAACTTAGCCAGAATAATTTAGGCTATCTTCAATTTGTTTGTCAACTAATGAACAAGTACCCAAGCTACTCAAGCAATACCTATTCAAGTCTTATGAAACTTGAAATTAAAGCCACCATGGCTACTCCTGAAAAATTAAAGGGAACCTTTATTGGCCTTAAAGGTAATTTAACAAGACTGACCAATAAGTCTGAAGCTTTATCTAAAGCAACTCCCATTGATCACAATCAATTAGAAATATCATTGGGAGTAGCTGATCTCAAATTTGATCAAGTCAGATCTACAATCAGGTCTTATCTTGATATACTAAATGCAGCAGAAACTGATCCTGATGAAATAGATCAAACTCTAGCTGAAACATCTCAATATGAAGGTGACACCCAAGATAAGCTTAATGTTCTACTTAATATAGTAAGTCAACATAAATTCAATGCAAATACTACTGTGTCTCAATCCAGTGTACAACCACCTGAGGTTCGTTTCCCTACTTTAGGCTTGCGAGCATTTGCAGGACTGGATGAAGAGAACTAGGACACATTTTGGACTTCATTTGAAGTCCATATACATGCAAAACCTTCTATTGATAAGGTTTCTTAATTTACTTACCTAAACAGCCTTCTCAAAGGAGAGGATAAAAAGGTCATAAATAACCTAGCTATCACTGAGAGTAATTATGAGGAAGCTATCAAAATGTTAAAGTTTATTTATTGCAACAAAGAGTTAAGTTTAGCTAACCTGTATTATCAGTTACTGGATCTGAATGCACCAAGTAACCGACCAAACTCCCTTCAAAGCCTTAGGTTAGAAGTAGAGTCACTAGTGAAAGCTTTAGGTACTAAAGTTGATGTACCAGCTTCCGAACGGTCTATTAAGTTGCTTTTACAGACGAAACCACCTCGAAACATTTTGGCAGAAATCTGCTTACACCACAAAACGGAGTTTCTCGCTCTCGAGCAAATATTTGAGGGGTTAAGAATCACGGTCAACAGGTTGAAAACTCATGACAAAATTAAACCTGGGTCTAAGCAACCTAATACTGATAATTCAGTTAAACCAAAACCGACTTTGAATAAGTCTAGTAAATTCGAGCCTAGGACTACTTCATCCACTGGAAAGAGGAGTGGTAACATATGTATTTATTCTGTATCTCCCTCTGAGACTATAGTCGATGTGTCTACCAAGAAGACAAACTCAGCAAGAGAAAGAAAATGTCTGTTCTGTGAACAAGAGCATGTCACTTATAAATGTACTGCTTATCCTAACTTTAATACTAGGATTAAACGCCTACAAGAATTGCATAGATGCACCAAGTGCCCGGGTTCTCATGAACCTAGCAAATGTGTTGTCCTTATACGGTTGTGCAGTAGATGCAACAAGGGAGCCGATCGGCAGAGCGGACAGCACACTGGACTTGTGATCCTGTGGTCCTGGGTTCGATCCCAGGCGCCGGCGAGAAACAATGGGCAGAGTTTCTTTCATCCTATGCCCCTGTTACCTAGCAGTAAAATAGGTACCTGGGTGTTAGTCAGCTGTCACGGGCTGCTTCCAGGGGGTGGAGGCCTGGTCGAGGACCGGGCCGCGGGGACACTAAAGCCTCGAAATCATCTCAAGATAACCTCAAGATAAGGGTATGCATCATTATTCCTTATGTAGAAAGACGTCATCACAATCTACAACACTTCGGGAGGATTCTACGAATTCTACCACAGTTCAATACTGCAAAGAACACCAAGAAATTAATATACTTGCAACTGAGTCAGGCAATAATACTACTCTGCCTACAGCTCAGATTAAACTAATTAATAAGAAGTCTAGAGTCAATACTAGAGGTCTTTTCGATCAGGGATCACAGAAGACATTCATCACACAATAATTAGTTGAACTAATTCAGCTTGCTAGAACTTATCACACAAAATGGGAAGGACAAATGCAACTTGCAACACCTTGTAGTGAAAATGGTACAAGCAGCATTTTTTACCTTATTGCTGATGGAGGCAACTGAGCGGCCGGCGCCTGACAAGTCTCTCAGGGCGGAGGATGGACCCGTCCAAATGTGGGGGAGTCACCTCACAGTATGTGGGAAGTAGGGAGATTTCGGATGGAGACATTTATTATGTGTATTTTATTTTAGTTATATGTTTGTAGAGGAACATCTTTATTGGCGTGTCAATGGGCTGCAGGTTTGTCTGGGGGAAGGAGTTGCTGAAAACTTCGAGCCAGTAGAGGGAGTTAGTGGATAAAACTCCAAGGCTGTTGAAGGAGTAGTGTACTCTGAGGAAGAGTAGCCCTGCAGTGAAGAGTAGGATCTCGAGTTGTGAGAAGAAGCAGTGAAGAGGAGTGTCACATGCTTCTGTAATACCAGTGGTGAAACACCAGTATAGTTTGAGTAAACTTCATGGTGTAGCAGCCTGGAAGAGCTGTAGAGGATCCTGATAGATAATTGTGGAGGAGCCTGAAGATGTTCAGGGTAGTGAACCTCCAGGTGTAGTGAGGAGGTTCTTAGTGTTTACTTACAGAGAGTTAATAGAGTATTTGAGTGTCATTAGCGTGCATGACGCAGTGGGAGGTGAGTGATTGGACGTTTGTAGCAAGGAATATTTATATTAATGTTTATAGTGTTACAGCAATAGGCTGGATTTCCTTGTGTGTATTTATATATGTTCTAGGGCTGATAGTGCCTTATTGTATTGCAAGATTTAATCCACTTGGTGATGTTGGTAGTATAAGTGGAGCCAGGAGTTGGGCTATCACATGATATAAGCAGCTGATAGAGTCCTGATGGGATTGGATGCAACCTGACTATAATAGCATAGAGTGTTGGAGGCACATTAATGTATCTTATATATATGTTGTACTTGTTCATTGTCCAAGTAAATGTATATAAATGTGCTGGTGTTTGCCCTTGTCTTAGTGAGGCTTCCCAGAAGGTAGAAGTGAGATAGAGAGTGAGAGAGAGAGGGAGAAAGCACCACAGCTGTGGACAGGGTGGTACAGAATTATAATTCAAAGAAAGGGGGATTGAGGAGATCATACCCAAACAAGGAGAGAGTGGGGAGTCACAGTGGCTCGAGTTGGGTGTGTACACGTGACAATGAGGCCAGTGTTCAAGCCGCACCCCCTAAATGCATGATGCTGAGCCCCTCTCCAAGAACAGGAAGCGTACAGGGTGATCGCCTGATCAAAGTATAAGCACTACAGTTTTTGGTTGGTTGTACAGAAAGGACGTATGCACCTCGACCTTACTACAACACTATAATATTTGGGGGCCTGTCTGGGAGAGTGAACTGACACACCCACACCCTGTCCGAGAGTGGATAGGTACACCTTCCGTGGAATTAGGCCTACTTATTTCCAAAATATCTGTGTGACCGTAGGTGTATATTCTCTCTCTTGGTAAGACTCACAGGACAAGATGGATAAGGTGCAAGAGTTTGTGGAGTAAGGCAAGCCTGAGGACTTGGAAGGTTGCACCAGGGAACAGTTGAAACAAATAGCAGATAGATGTGGCATCAGAGTGAAAGCATTTAAAGTAGCTGGGATGAAGGATGAGATCCTGAGGCAGTTGAGTCAAGAGTGAAGCAGCAGAACAGGGAGCCCAGAAAGGAGCTGAAATTGGAAAGGAGGATGATGGGCAGGATGAAGTATGATCCCAAGGATCGAGTAGGAGTTACCACAGTAGCAGGAGCAGCAGGAACAGGAGTTTGGAAAGATTGCAGCTGGAACTCCAGATGCAGCATGAGGACAAAGAGAAACAGTTCCTACTGGAGAAGTTGAGGTTCGAACTTCAGATGAAAAGTGAGGTAGAGAAGGAAAACGAGAACGCCAGATTGGAGGTAGAAAAAGAGAAAACCAGACTGGAGGTAGAAAAAGAGAAAACCAGACTGGAGGTAGAAAAAGAGAAAAACTAGAGTAATAGAACTGGAATTAGAACAGAAGAAAGAAAAAGAGAAAGCCAGACTAGAGGTGGTGAAAGAAAAAGAGAAAGCCAAACTAGAGTTGGAGAAAGAAAAAAAGAGGACCAAGCAAATGCAGATAGAAGCAAATAGAATCTTGGCTGAACAAAGGATTGAACATGGGATGCCAGAGTGCACCACCCATGTGTCTCACACACATGATAGTAAAATCAGAGAAAAGGACTTTCTCCTATTTGTACCCGTAGAGGCAGAGAGCTTCTTTGAACACTTCGAAAAGGTGGCCAGCATCAAGGAATGGCCACAGAAGTAATGGGCCAAACTGGTACAGTTAAGATTGACCTGTGCTGCTAGAGAGGCATACACTCAACTAGCATTGGAGGAATGCCAGGATTATGCCACAGTAAAGAGCAGCATACTGTGCTCATTTCAGTTGACCCCGGAAGCTTATGGGAAGTGCTTCAGAGAGATGGTGAAGGCTGGAGCATGTACGTTTGCCGAGACGGAAAGGGATCTGGAAAGGCGATTCCAGAAATGGATTGAGGCTGTCGGAGTTGGATCTTATACTAACCTAAAGCAATTAATGGTCATGGAAAAGTTCTTGGAAATGATGCACCCCGAGACAAAGTTCAAGATCCAAGAGGCAAGGGTAAAGGATGTAAGAGATGCCGCAGATAAGGTGGACATGATTACTGAAGCCTACAAGAGCTTAAGGGAGAACAGAGTGAGAAGCGATGCGAGACGCAGTAACCGCAGACCCAGTAGAGTCTGGGGAGGAAGGAATTATGATAGACCCAGAGTAGCCTGGGGTGAGAACAATTTTGATAGATGGGCGAATAGATGTAAGGACCCTAAAACTCAGAAGAGTAGGTCACACACTTCATCTCAAAGTGAGGATGAAGAGGTTAAACGAGAAACTAAATACGTGCCAAGAAGTCAAGAGTCCAGTAAAGCCCCACAGAGTGCGAGTAGTGCATCTGGTCAAAGAAACTCCACTATGGGTGGGTAGAGTCTTAGCCACTCGGGAATGTATAGGAGAGACTTCTCACAAGTGAAGTATTACAAGTGTAACGGATTAGGTGACATGATGCAAGATTGTCGGTAGGGCAAGAGAGTTGTGACGCTGGCCATGTGTGACCCTTGGAATAAATATATTGATATATCTCAGAACGAACCACAGAAAGTAAAGTTCTTGAACGAGCGGTATAGGCCGTTCATGAGGAAAGGTTGGATCAGCATAGGAGGCCAGCCTGAGATAGAAGTTGGTATCTTAAGAGATACCGGGGTTAATCAGAGCTTGATTACGAGAAGCCTGATTGAGAATGGTCGACTGTTAGCTTACAGAAGGAAGATGAAGGTATATGGGTTGTTGTCTGCTAGTGACATGCCCGTATGTGCTGTCCAGCTAAAGTCTGACTGTGTCGGCGGAGGTGATGCTGGGAGTGTGCCCCAACATACCTGTTCCAGGAGTCCAATGCCTGGGGAATGACTTGTGCGGGATGATGATGTTGCCAAAGATTATAGCGGAGACTGTGCCAGAGGAGTGCTCGGAAGGCTACGACACAAGTGGACACCTGAATGTGTGAACTTGACTGACGTCCGAGGGGATGAGTCAGGAGACCGCCAAGCCATTGAGTACCCTGTCTCGGTAGTGACGAAGACAGAGGTGGCCGACGAGGGAGACACTGGTGAGGATGTGACAGTGTCGGCTCCACCGATAGAAGATATCGACGTGGTGAAAGCGTGGCTGTTTGGGGAAGGTCCCACTCAGGAAAATGGAGCTTTGGTGAGGTCAGAAGTGAAGATGGCCTGAGAAAAGAAGAATAATGTGAAGAGAGTGGACCTGAATAGAGCCCAACCCGCTTAAATCAAGAGTCAGAAGGAGGGTGCAACTGTGCTGAGCAGAAGTGAAGAACGATGTGGACAGCTTGAGGACAAGAGTAGAATGTCAAGTTGTCCACGAGCACAGAAGAATAGGAATAATGGAGTTAAGTTGTATGAGATATCAAGAGTTAACACATACCATGGGAAGCGTCGAAAAGAAATAGTGAAGAAGAGTGATAGCCGAGAAGAGGAAGTGAGAAGAGACAATATTTGCAGAGAGATGCTTCCGGGCACTCTGGAAGAGGTAGAGTGACAAGTGCGGATGAGTGCTGTTAAGTGTAATACAGTACTCGAGGAAACCTTGAGGGAACGAGGAAGAGTTGAAGGAGAGGAAATGGAGTTGTGTAGAGGTGAGAAGTGTGAGAAGATGCAATCATGGAGGAGTAGAAGAAAGCCGAGGATTCGAAGGAAGTCGAAGAGGATGAACTCTCGGATAAATGAGGAGAAGAAAGAAAGGATCGTCAGTGAAGACAAGAAAGCGAAGTATGGTGACAAGAGACGGAAGTATGATGGCAGCAGATGGAAGCGTGAAGACAACGGAGTGAAGTATGCTGATGTGAGACTGAAGTGTGATGGTGACAGACTGAAGCATGAGAACGGCAGAGGAGGTACAGACGATAAATATCTGTCTCTGGACGTGGAGAGCGCAAAAAGAAGAAGAAATGGCGGAGGAAAACTCTAAGTTGAGAGGACTGATAGAGCGCAGGTGACCAAGGGGGGACAGCCTAGCCAGAGTGTGAAAGAAGTCGGATCGCTTAAGAGAAGACAGTGTGTCTAGCGAGTTGTGAGCTAGATGTTGTAAGGTGCAACAGATTATTTGCAGACTCCTAAGGAGAGTACGTAAACAGATCGTCCGGCCGAACAAGTCAGTTGAAGAACGAGACGATGTGGTGGCTGATGAATTATCCCGAGCCTAGCCATTGGAATAACTCTCAAAAATAAGGGGAAGGGAGTGTTATGATTTCAGGCTGCAGGAGACATGAGTCTTTTCCTGAGAGTTATTCTGTCAGACTTGACCTAACTAAGAGGTCAAAGAAATGAAAACCTGGAAATGTATATAGTAAACACTCGATTGAATTTGACGAGAAGTTTAAAAGTATGGGTAGTAAGTAAGAATATAAATAAATGACTTGATATGAGGTGTGAAGAATTTGCTGGAGGTGTGAGGCTCGCTTCTGAGGACGTCGACCTTTCCGGTCTCCCGCGTGACAGGCGGGGATACTCACCACTATACTACAAGTGTCTATGTAGCCACAAGCATGTGACTACGAGTGTCACATGCTTCTATAATACCAGTGGTGAAACACCAGTATTGTTTGAGGAAACTTCATGGTGTAGCAGCCTGGAAGAGCTGTAGAGGATCCTGGTAGATAATTGTGGAGGAGCCTGAAGATGTTCAGGGTAGTGAACCTCCAAGTGTAGTGAGGAGGTTCTTATTGTTTACTTACAGAGAGTTGATAGAGTATTTGAGTGTCATTAGCGTGCATGACACAGTGGGAGGTGAGTGATTGGACGTTTGTAGCAAGGAATATTTATATTTAAGTTTATAGTGTTACAGCTATAGGCTCGATTTCCTTGTTTGTATTTATATATGTTCTTTGGGCTGATAGTGCCTTATTGTGTTCAAAGATTTAACCCACTTGGTGAGGTTTTTAGCATAAATGTTTCGGCCAAAACTTGAAATAATTAAGTAAAAACAATAACTTTTACAGGTATAATGGGTAAACAATACTAAACGAAAAGCTAACGCATGTGAGATATTACCAGTCACCGTGGTGTAGTGGTAAGACACTCGCCTGGCGTTCCGCGAGCGCTTTGTCATAGGTTCGTATCCTGGCCGGGGCGGATATACTGGGCGCAAATCCTTAACTGTAGCCTCTGTTTAACTCAACAGTAAAATGAATACTTAGTTGTAAAAACGATTCTTCGCGGCGGGGATCGTATTCCAGGGACCTGCCCAAAACGCTACGCATACTAGTGGCTGTACAAAAATGTAACAACTCTTGTATATATCTAAAAAAAAAATCAAACAATTTAACAAGTTATATTCATTATTAAAGTATTAATAAAATGATGACAGACATCGACTGTTACATTATAGACTCTGTAGTTTTAACAATAATTCAGAATTTGTATTTAACAATAGTACTAACAGGAAAAACTAAAATATACAAAGGTGTTTATTTAGTAAATCCGCCAGAATGAGTAGCATTTTGGACATAATATAATACAAATCCGTACGCTTGTAGAGGTTTAATTGAGTAAAAAGTGATAATAAACAAAAAGAAAGATAACATAAATGTCTTTAATAAGTAATTTATCAAATAATATACAAAAATTAGGTGGCACTTAATGATGAAAGGCATAGGACTATATTTGAAATATATAATATTTATAATAACTGCAAAAGACATAAATATTTTCTAGAATGAAAAAATTATCTTCGTGGACAATTATTTAGATGCAAAAGCATTAGGCCTTATTCTCTTTATCAACCTATGGAAAGGTTATTATATTTCTCAGTGAAACTTAAATCTCTGTATCCCAGCTGCCTCTACAAACCTTTTTATACAGGCAGCCCCACCTCATATTACTGTTGGATATACATACATTTATGTATGGTTTCCATCATAGTTGAGATGTACGTCTATATTTAAGTTTATGTTTTCAAGTACAGTATAAAAGACAGTTGTTGGTTTAGTATCAACACTTTTCCCATATACTTATTTTTTTAATTTTGTTTACTCGTGATAATTTCCAACAAGAAACAAAAAATGGTTATCATGTCAAATAATGCATTAACTCATCACATTACTAAATGTCAGTCCCTTAACGCTAGTACTGCGAACACTATATAATAAATATGATGAATGTTTCAATCATGAACATGAGAAACCCCAAATTATTCATCAGAGTTAAAGGTTATGCATAATATAAATGTGTGATTTTCCTGCTATCTAATATAGTAGTACAGTCCAGTCAGTATAGCAGTCGGCAGTCCCTGTGGTGTAATGGTTAAGACGCTCGCCTGGCATTTCGCAAGCATTTTCTCCTGGGTTCGTATCCTGGCTCGAGAGGATTTAATGGGCTCAAATCCTTAACTGTAGCCTCCGTTTAACTCAACAGTAAAATGTGTACCTGGCTGTTGAAGAATATTTCGCGGAGTCGTCTTCCAGGGAACATTGGATTAAGGACTTACCTGAAACGCTACACATACTAGTGGCTGTAAAAGAGTGTAAGAACTCTTGTATATAAATAAATAAATAAATAAATAAATAAATAAATAAATAAAAATAAAAATAAACAGAAACATGAGGCTGAGGATCTATGACGGATCCCATTATCGAGTAATGGCCGCCTGTATGCCTCCTGAGATTCCCCTAAAGCTGGGCTCGGGGAACTTTCTTGGGTATTATCCCATATTATACCCATGTCCGTTAGAGGGACCCGGCAGTACAGTCGCATTCGTGCTCGTCTCACAATTGAGAATTCAGTGTTCGAATCCCGACGGGACAGAAATGGTTAGGTGTGTATCCTATCATCTAATTTTTGCTTGAATAACTCAACTGTTTACCCTTTTTTCCCGGGGTATATAGTGATACCATCAGGACGAAGTGTGAGCTCATCCGGGTTTTGGTCCCCATAGGATGCAAGGTTCTCTCTCCGCTGGGCACTGAGCCCAGCCTCCACTTGATGATGTCATTGACCTCGTTGTGTCTTGCATGCCAGCCTCTTGTGAACATATGTTGTTGAATATGACCGAAAGGGTAAGATTAATGATTCTAACACGAATCTTCTCAATATTTGTTACGTTTTTCCTTCACTGTCGAGGGTAATTGAAAAATTAACTTCTCAAACTTCATTTTTAAATTTTTATTTATGGTTTGATGCCTAGAAGCGTTTCGCAAGACTTCTCACATTTTCAAAGACTAATTTTTATGTACTCCATTTCATGCTTATATTTGTTTTTGGGTGAGGTGAAAGGATACAAATGTTTCTGGGTGAGGTGACAGGACACAAATCAATGGGAAAAGGCAGAAAACGAAACAATGGGTATACAGTTGTAAATAACCATGGGTATACAATTTATCTGCTTGCTTCTGTGCTGGTTTGGGGTCTTGAAGTGGGTAGAATGAAATTATGTGTTAATTGGCTGTTGATTGCTGTTTTTTACTTATTGATGTGTAGAGCCTCGCTGATGTCGAGCCTCCTGTTATTGTTGTATATGTAGATAATTTCTGTGTTGCTTGTTAAGATTTCTCTGGTGTTGGTCTGATTGTGTGAGGAGATTATATAATCCTAGAAGGAGCTCCTGATGTTTATGCATTGTTAATCGCCCAGAAAGAGACGTTGTTGTCTTGCCTATGTACTGTGATCTTGGGGCTGACAGTACCCAAGTGGGCATATGAAGGCATAAACGACGTTGGTTTCTTTCAAGGCGTTTTGTTTGGTGTCCGGAAAGTTCTTTATTAGTAGGTTTGCCGTTTTCTTGTTCTTGTAGTAAATTGTTAATTGTATCTTCTGATTTGTGTCTATGGGGATAATGTTCCTATTAATAATATCTTTCAGGACACTTTCCTCCGTTTTGTGAGCCGTTGAAAAGAAAATCCTGTTAAACAGTCCAATAGAAGGTCCAAGTGTTGTGTTAGTTGATTCTTCCGAGGTTGCAAGGCGTTTCACCTTTCTTTTAATGATGTCTTCAACATAATCATTAGAGAAGCCATTGTTGACTAGGATCTGCCTTACTCTACATAGTTCTTTGTAGACTTGCTTCGAACCAGAGCTGTGAGTGAGAGCTCGGTCGACGTAAGCATTGACGACACTCCTCTTGTACCTGTCTGGGCAGTCACTGTTGGCATTATGGCACATTCCTATGTTTGTTTCCTTAGTGTAGACTGCAGTTTGGAAGCCTCCGCTCCTTTCCGTGACTGTTACATCTAGAAAGAGCAGCCTCCCATCACTCACCATCTCGTAAGTGAAGCTTAACACCGAAATTTGCTCGAATGCCTCCTTCAGCTGCTGCAGACGTCTGACATCAGGTACCTGCATAAAAATGTCATCAACATACCTGCAATAGATGGCGGCTTTCAAGTCCATGTAAACTAAGACCCTTTGCACTATGGTACCTATGTTGAAGTTCGCAAACAGGACACCTAGGGGAGAACCCATGTCGACCCCATCTACTTGCTTATACGTTTGCCCATCTGGGCTCACGAAGGGTGCCTCCTTAGTGCAGGCTTCGAGTAATTTTCTCATAACTATATTCAATTAACAATTACACATGACTATATTCTACCCTCTTCAAGACCCAGAAAGTACATAGAAGCTGCAAGAGCAATATAGCAATATATAGCAGTATAGAAGCAGCAAATATGCAATACCCATTGATTCGTGTTTTTCTTTTGTCCCCTCACCCAAAAAAATTGTGTCATATCACCTGTATGCATGTAAAACTCTGTCTTTGAAAATGGGAGAAGTCCGTGCGAAACGCTATTAGGTGTTAGACCATAAATATAGATTACACAAAGAAATCACAATTGTGTGATGCATCAAATAAACAAATCCACAAGGGCCGTGATGAGGATTCGAACCAGCGTCTAATAGCATCCCAGACACTGCCTTAATCGACTGAGCTACGACATGGTCAAAAGGAGTTGAAACCAATGTTCTACTGAACTTACAGGATTCTGCAGCCTCTCCGAGGAACAAACAAGGGTTTTACAAAACTCCCCCCTTGCACTCGAGCTATGTCAATAGGCCGTTTTCCCTCTTCGCCCTTACTTCATTACACAAAGAAATCACAATTGCCTGATGCATCAAATGAACATCGGCCCTTGTGGATTTGTTCATATATATATATATATATATATTTCCTGTCCTGCCCTATTTACTTTCCTGTTTCCTTTCCTGTCCGGAAGTGGAGGAGCTTCAAGAGATCCATAACCTTTAGGTATTCGTCTTGTATGTTTTGTAACCTTTAAATACACAATAAAGCATAAAATAAAAAAAAAGGAAGGGGGTGGTAGGAGAAAAGCACACAGAAACTGTATTGGAGGGGACCTACACTCCCTCCAACGCATTTTTTTTTTTTAGATATATACAAGAGTTGTTACATTCTTGTACAGCCACTAATACGCGTAGCGTTTCGGGCAGGTCCCTGGAATACGATCCCTTGTCGCAGGTCCTGTTTGCGAACTTCTACATGGGTACTATCGAGAAAAAAGTCTTAGTCGACTTGAACTTGAAACCGGACATATACTGCAGGTATGTTGACGACATTTTCACACAGGTACCTGATGTCAGACATCTGCAGGAGCTGAAAGAGGCGTTTGAGCAGAATTCTGTGTTGCGTTTCACTTATGAGATGGAGAAGGATGGGAAGCTGCCCTTTCTAGATGTAACAGTCATGGAAAGGAGCGGAGGATCCCACACTGCAGTCTACACTAAGGAAACAAACATAGGAATGTGCCTAAATGCCAACAGTGACTGCCCAGACAGGTACAAGAGGAGTGTTGTTAACGCTTATGTCGACCGTGCTCTCAGCCACAGCTCAGAATGGAAGCAAGTCGACGAAGAACTCTGTAGGGTAAGGCAGGTCCTAGTCAACAATGGCTTCTCCAATGGTTTCATTGAAAACATCATAAGAAGGAAAGTGAAACGCCATGCAACCTCTGAAGAGACAACTAATACAACACCTATACCCCCTATTAGACTATTTTACAGGAACTTCTCCACAGCTCATAAAACGGAGGAAAGGGTCCTGAAAGATATTGTTAATAGAAATGTTATCCCTACAGACAAAAATCAGAAGATACAACTAACGATTTACTATAAAACCAAAAAAACGGCCAGCCTACTCATGAGGAACTCTCCAGACACGGAGCAGAACGCTCTAAAAGAGACAAACGTCGTCTATGCCTTCAAATGCCCTATTGGGGACTGTAAGCCCCAAAAAACTCAGTATATAGGCAAGACAACAACATCTCTTTCCAGGCGTTTAACGATGCATAAGCAACAGGGCTCCATTAAGGAACATATAATCTCTTCCCACAACCAAACCATCACCAGAGAAATCTTAGTAAACAACACAGAAATCATCGATAGACACAGCGACAGCAGGCGGCTTGACATCTGCGAGGCACTACACATCAAGAAGTCAACACCAGCAATCAACAGCCAATTAATGCACAACTATATTCTACCCACTTCAAGACTCCGCTCCAATATAGAAGCATCAAGAAATATGGGCCAATAGGCCCTCTGCAGTTACTTCCATCCTTCCTTTAGCTTATACCCTGTTCTATACCCCGTTCTTACCCCGTTCTGGCTTGTGTTGAAAATTTGCTTTCACCTCTTCCTATACTACTGTAACATGTCACTTCACCCAAATGCAGGTATATAAATCGAAGATGTTTAAGCTCTATTCAGTTAAAGTTGTGTGTGTGTGTAAACTAAAGTCTTTGAAAATGTAATAAGTTTTACGAAACGCGCTCAAGCGTCGCGTCAGACTAGAAATAAAAATGAATTCTGGAGAATTGATTTTTCATTTACCGTCACCAGTAAAAAGAAACATAAGGAAAATCGAGAAAATTCGTGTTAGAATTATTAATCTTACTTTTTCGGTCATATTTAATAACATATGTCTACAGGAAAGACTGCTACCAAAATATACTAATATATATATATATATATATATATATATATATATATATATATATATATATATATAATATATATATATAATATATATATATTATATATAATATATATATATATATATATATATATATATAATATATATATATATATAATATGTATATATATATATATATATATATATATATATATATATATATATCACAGTGAACCCCTGGAAGAATGGCAAGCAGTTGGTATGGGACTACACTGCGTATCAACCCTGGCTAACACCTACATTGACCTCAGTGTTGCACACCAGGTGGCGCTGCCACCCACAGGGAAGCAGCCAAATCCCGTAAGTATAGAGAACTTGATCACCACTACAATTTTGTCCCCATTGCTTCTGAGACACTCGGCGCCTGGGGTAAAAGTGCTACCAGTTTTTTGAAGGAACTGGGTTCTAGGCTCATTGAAACAACAAGGGACCCTAGAGCTGCCAGCTTTCTTATCCAGCGCCTCAGCGTGGCGATACAGAGGGGAAATGCGCACTGCATCCAGGGTTCCTGCCCGCCATCTGAGGAGCTGGAGGAACTCGACAACCTATGATAACCATCTTTGTAACCTATATGTAACTCCTTTTTGTAACACAGTTCAAATAAAGCAAATATATATGTGTACATACAAAAGAATGGGGGTGGTAGGAGAAGAAAATATTAGTGTTCAGTGAGAAACCACAAGGTCTCCTCTGAATACGTTTTATTTTCTTCTCCGAGGCTATGGGTCCCCACATTGGCACCAGAGGTGGTACCCTCACAAACTTTTATATATATATATATATATATATATATATATATATATATATATTATATATATATATATATATATATATATTTATATATATTATATATATATATATATATATATATATATATATATATATATATATATATAGTACATGAATGGTATATAAATAAATGTTCTGGACATCGTTGGCAGCTCTCCTCTCACAACCTCCGACAACTCCATCAGCTGGACAGATTTAAATGGGGGGTCTTACATCCACTGAAGTGGGGGGCCACTTCTTCAACGTCCCCGTCCTCACTAACTGCTATTTCGTCTACACACTGTCTACACCAACAGTTGTATAATTTATGGTAATGGTATATACATATATTACTGGCCTATCTAGCCTAATCAGCAAGGGGTTATGGGAGGGAAATATGATCCACCTTAATCACTCCTGCCCACGACGCCTGTCCTCCGATGGTGTGAAGTCCCCACGGGTCCTAGGTCGCTCCTTGGGGATCCAGTAGCGTGTTGCAAGGCCTCAGGCGTCGTGAAGTAATCGCGTCGTCTCCGTACCACTCCTTAGAGTTCAGTTATTCCAACACTGGCCCAACCAGTGGTCACTGAGCCCATCACTGTATACACACGTTCCTTCAACGAGACGATTTTTCCTGAATCTGGAAACAGTGCCTTCGCTCCAACGTCTCAGTAGCAGTAGATGTGACTCAGTCACTGCAACACTGCTCGTCTACCAAGCCAGACTCTTGGGCACCAGGCAGGCCCCCTCCCGAGTCGTCGCCGACCGATATCCTCNATGGGATGCAAAGAGTTAATATCTGTTCCCTGAACATATCAATACAGGTATAACATGGTATGTGAGGGCTGTAAAAATGGAGTACACGTACATGGTGTTGGTGTTGTTCATATATCATACCGACTTATACCCTTGAATATTAAGCAGTGCACTAGAATATAAACAAATACTTGGGAAGCCGGATACTGGAGTGCTCTTATTTGTAGTAGTGATGTTGCTATGCAGCTTCTTAAGGCAGAGTAGGTCTATCCTGTGTGGCCATTATCACAACACACGAGCACCCATTGTTATTGTTTTCGAGAGTCCGAGGCGTCTGTCAGAGCCGCTCTGCCTCCCTTGTTCCAATATTTTTCTACTTCTAATTTAAATTACGTTAACAAGGGAATCAAGCTATTTTTAGTGTTTAATAATTATATTCAGTCTTATTGAACACTTTTTATTCATTTAGACATTAAAACTGATGTATGAACAGTGGTTTAATAATGTAAATACTGCGGCGACGTCGATGACGTCACGGAGTCTCCCATTCTCTAATTTTAAGAGGATACTGTTAAGGGAAGACTATACTATTGTGTGTCGGTTTCCCGACAAATGTGATGATGGTAAGAGTTTAGTAATGTGGTGATGATGATGATGGGAGTGGAGTAATATGGTGGTGATGACGATGGGGGTGAAGTTATATCGTGATGATGGTGGGAGTGGAGTTGTTGGAATAACCAACACATTAGTCTCCCTTAACTCCTAATATTAATACTTCTAATAACACTAACACATAGAATTAACAACTTTAGCGTTTCCATAGTAAAGCATAATTTAGCGAGAAAATTCCCAGCCACCATGACGCCAAGCGCCGATTGCAGGCTTAAACATGAAATCTAATCCACACCTGTTGGAGAAATAGAGAGTTCAGGTAATTAATCTTTCTTTCTAAAATTATTGTTCTTTATGAAGGAAATAACCATTTTGCATGCTTATGCGTACTGAGCTCGGGTATTTAACCAAATTCATTATCCCAGTGAAATATTACTGTGGCGTAAAGTAAAAACATGTCAACCCTTCTCATTCAATTTGTGCAATGTTAATTAGATCAATTGCCTTACGAGAAACGGTATTCTTATCCAATATTTATTGGTGAATATAATTTAGATAGTACTCCTTCCGATTCCCAAATAATTAATAATAAACCGAAATGGTTTATGTCCGGGATCGCTATGAGCGTCTTTGCGCATGCGAAACCGAGCGTGGTGGGAGTAAGGAGGCGGGACTCAAGCATAAGGCCTCGCAGGGTGCACACGTGCCTCCACAGACGGCAGCCATTTAATACCATCACGTGGTCTACAGTACTCAATTGTTTAATTACGTGTCAACAATTATAGTCACGGCCCGTAATCACACATACACAGCAGTGAACGTCAGGGAATAGCAGACGCGATATCGGCAGACCTTAGTGTTCTCACACGCTCACGTTAAGTATACTTTTCTAGTTTGATACATCATTCAAGATTGTGTATTTGTGGGTAGTCTGTCGTTATGTTACGAGAAGATCAATAACACAATGTTAGTTGATTCTCCCCTTATTCCAATCTCAATAAATATTGGCATAATTCATAGCCTAATCAAATGCTACTCAAATTTCCGTGATTGCAGCGTGTAGACGAGGATGTACCAAGTTTTCCTTCCTGCACCTACGATGTTCACCACTGGTGTTTCTTCCTTATTGGGACCTTGTGATCACGAGGACGAGTAACGAAACGGACTTAGTGAAGTCGTCTTACAGCTAAGACAAATATTGTTTCATAGAAATTTTTAATTAGGCTATTATCAACTTCAATATACAATTATGTAGGATGGTCAAAAGGAATAATGTAACGCAATAATTTATTGCTCAGTACTCAATGAGTCTGCATTTATTATTTCTTAGGATTTAATATTCTTTTAATATTTTGATTATTTAATATTTCATGATTTTGAATCTACATTCTAGTTCAGAATGTGCCATTTTACTAACCCTTTAATGAACTAGTGACGAACCATACTGGATCCTAGATATATATATGAACTTCTTGAAATAACCCCCCAATGTTGATATTTGAGGCTGTTAACTTTAATCAATTAATAATACAGTTCATTCATTCTCTTTAAGTGACTGGTAAATAAGTTACCATACATAGGCACTGGTTCTATAGTGTCAATCTTTAATCACGTTTATTTGTTTTCCCTCTTTTCTCAAAAGTGGGTAGTCCTTCGATTTATATTAATTGTCATAATTAAATAATTCTATATTTGAGTCAAAGAAGCAGATAACCAACATTTTGGTCCTTTTCGAACCGGATCCATACTAATTAACATTAAACTCTAAATCGGTTATCAGAGACCTAAACAACATTTTGTTCCTCTTCGAACCAGAATAGATAGCTGAGAATCAAGCTATCCTAATTAACTATTACTAATCACATTGTGTAGTAACTTAGGTTAAACATATTTCATTATCTGTGGCTACCAGCAGTGTACCACATATGTTAGCCTAACCCACACCAATTTATAATTTTTACTGTCTATACCACATGTATAAGGTAGCATTAGTGAGACATAGTCAGTTACCCACAACACTCAGACCTATACCTCACACTGAGGTAAGAATCTTCAGGTCACCAGGAGCAACAGCTCACAATATCTTCAATAACTCTACATTAACACCTGCGTTAGATTGGCCTCACCATCTAACAATAATTTACTTAGGTGGTAATGACATCCATCCTACTCGACACCCAGCTGAATTAATTAATCATCTTAAAACAATAATTTCCTCATTGAAACTTGTTAGCAGTTCAGTAGTGTTCACATTAGTGGAACCTCGCCAACCAAGTAATGATAATCATTGGGGAGTGAGTCCAGAATATTACCAAAGGGCTGCCAAATATATTAACTTTCGGCTGAGGAAAAAGAGTACGATTGGATGCCACTTACATCCAATTTACAGCCAGACCATACATGCAAAACCTGGCAAGAGATGGTGTACACCTGTCAGGTGAGTCTAGGTCACATGTAGTTGATAAATTGGTCAACACAATCAACCATCATAAGAGGCTGTGGCTAGCAAGCCAAAGTTAACTATATATATTATAATTATCACTTGTGTGTGTGCAAGAGCACATTTATATATTACAAAATCTAAAAACAAAACAAAAACACAGCACCTATATTCACATTACTGCACCATTAATTCATTTTATGCTAACCTTTATTAGGTAGGAATTTAGGCTGTGGTTGTGCTGAGTTTTGCACAAATGCAGATTAAATAACTTAGTAGTTTCTTTATTAGAAATTATTTCAACTAGTCTTGAACTAGAAGGTAGTGTACATATATTATTCATTATTGTGCTGTGTGGGAACCGACCTGTGAGATTTATATTTATTGAATTTATATGAATTTATATAGAATTTATACTTACGTTAATTTATATACTTCGATAGCAATTGGTATGATGATAAGTGGACTGTATTTCTGCAATAATCTCACAAATCGATCCTTACACATTAGGGGTGGGGTTTATATAAATTTATATATATGCAGCCAATCAAACTACAGTATTAAACTACATATATTAGTATACATTGAGGAGGTTCCTTATCTTGTTATACAGCAGCTTAATCCACCAGATATAACTAGGATGTAGACACCATATTATCCTCTTTGAGGCAGCTTCCATCACCCAGTAACTGATTCACAAAGTTTGCTTCCTCTTCTTGACCTGTCAAAGGCACTAGCTGTAAAGTCAGAATCCTAATATATGACAGCTATATCAGAGAAAACACTGTACAATTAATCAGATAAGGACCAAGGCTTAATTACCTTTTATTAAGAGGCTGTTCGCATTCTAACCGGCTCGCCCTATCTACAGACATTAATGGCCAAAAATGATTAGATAAATGGGTTTCGGCAGAACACTTCCCTTGTGATTGTTGACAGCGTGTTGACGATGGCAGACCTTTGGTTTCCATAACACTTCGTCCAAGAGAAATTAACAGGAGCCGTTTACTCCCGTGCGCCTATGGTCTTAAACAATGGCTTATAATAGGAGCCGAATTTGCCCCCTGCCTCTGGTCTTAACAACAATGGCTGACCACTCCCTCCTACTCACTGACGCCACTGGCCTACATTGTCCAGGTATCAGAAAGTGATAGAAGGGTCACATTTACTCTATTTTGATTCTGATAATTAAGTTAATTAAAATAAGATGTTTTTATGATGGTAAAAGTCCAAAGACTAATGTATTTAAGAATAATTCCCAGCAGAATAGCTGGTGAATTTATAATAGTATGTGGCAATGATATCCCGTTTTCTATAGACAGAAAATTCCACTACAAGTTACATTTTCTATGGGTAACTTGTTTATACAATGGCAGCAATATTATCTGCAATTGCATGTATTATTATTAAATGGTGTCGGATTTTCCGACATAATTCCCCGGGGGGCTGCTCACGGGTCGAAGTCCTATTTAGAACAGACGAACTCCGATACTCCTCCTTCGAATTATTGGATTAATTTCATGTTAGTTGTTAGTAATCACACATTTGTGCATCTGTTCGTACAGGACGGATGTCCCGTACTTGAGTTGCAGGGGTTAGAAGTCTAATGCGATTTCATTTCCCTGTTAACTCTTGAAAGGTTAAAATTCAAGCCTAAATACACTTTATTTAACCCAGAAGACTGAATGTGATCAAGTACTACAGTCAAGTATGATTCAGGGACTGCAGTCAGATCAGTGACATTAGATATAACATGAAGCTTGTTCAGGTAACTGGTCACTAATATATATACACTGAGGCCCATGGAATTCATCTTGATTCATTCTTCAGCATCTAATAAATGTATCAAAATCAGTCATAAGATTTATTGGGGTTTAATTTAGGTAATTGATTCAAAGGATTGAATAGCCCATCATTGATTCAGAGGATTGAATAGCCCATCACTAAAGCTAAGTATGGTTCTGAGACTGCAGTGGGTTCAGTGACATTGGTCGCTGTGACTTGTAGCTGTTTAGGCTACTGTTCACTGATTTGCCACTGAGGCCTCATGAACTCATCTTCAGCTTCAAATGATGATACTATCATCAACCTCTGTTGCTATAGTCAGCTGTAGTCTCCTTAGTATAATGCTACTGGAGAAATATAATCAGCTGACAAATTTAGATTTCTATTGCTATTGTTTATCTGCAGGCATAGGTCTCCTCAGACTTGATACTGGGCCTGAGAGTAATTTGCCTCCTGCAGAATTTAGCATGGTTATGCCCTGATATTTAGTAGGGCTACCGATGAATCGATGGTAGTTGATCTGTCTTGTTAAGTGGCCTTTAAGACCTGCAAGGGTTCTTCTCATTCTCCCTGCATTATCCATACTGGCTAGTTGGTTAAGCCTTGTGGGGCTTGTACTTGGGTTGCTCATAATGCTGAACAAGCACTAATGGTAGCCTAGGGTAAAATTCTGCAATCACTTGGCTATAATCCTACCTCTTCTAGAGGTTAGCACTTAAAATTAATACACATTAAATATATACATATATAATCATACACACTAATGATTTGAGTAATAAACCAGTGTCACTGGAAGTACCTTTAGGTTAGCTCCTCAAAATCACCCTAGGATGGTATAGACACTAATTAATCACTCAAAGGTGTAATGATCGTAAGTAAATTATTATATAAACACAACTCAACTCGAGTTGATAAAAATTATACCCAAAATAGGGTCTGTACCATTCATTAATGGTGCTAGGTTGTTTAATATAGTACAACTAGACTATGGTAATATTGGGACTAATATGAACAATAAATAGTTCAACTAGTCAATGGTAATAGGGGACTAGGTTATCTATAAACACTAGTCAATGTATATCCTACCCTGTTGTGGGTTGGCAATTAGTAAATATTATATTGAGAACACTAGTGCAATATATATTAAATAATTCTCTATTTTGGAGAAATAATATACACAATTATTGATGATAGCCTCTTAATAGCCTCTATGAAACTTCTAATATTATCAAGAAGTATTAAATATTATTAGTGACCTCGCGAAATTAACTCCACAAAATTCCTAGACAATCTCGTGAGGACACAGCCACGAATTTGGCTGGCTTCAATATTAGCGCTGTCATTTCACGGAATAAGAACCCTAAAAATACGTGGGTGACCATGAAACCGCTGAGTATGGCTGAACTGGGCTTGAGGGGCTCCTGAGCTCGCTCGAGGCAACGCTGCTGTCTTTGACTGGCACTGTATTGTTCAATAATTTATTACACTAGTTTATTTAATTTGATGACAATTTAGCTCTCTAGACCATCTAGGTTCGAATGACCAAATAATGTGGGAACTGACCTGTGAGATTTATATTTATTTAATTATATGAATTTTTATAGAATTTATATTTAAGTTAATTTATATACTTTGATAGCAATTGGTATGATGTTAATTAAGTGGACTGTATTTCTGCAATAATCTCACAAATCGATCCTTACACATTAGGTGTGGGGTTTATATTAATTTATATATATGCAGCCAATCAAACTACAGTATTAAACTACATATATTAGTATACATTGAGGAGGTTCCTTATCTTATTATACAGCAGCTTAGTCCACCAGATATAACTAGGATGTAGACACCGGTGTAGACAACGACACCAGGGAGCCGGTCGGCCGAGAGAACAGCATGCTGGACTTGTGATGCTGTGGTCCTGGGTTCGATCCCAGGCGCCGGCGAGAAACAATGGGCAGAGTTTCTTTCACCCTATGCCCCTGTTACCTAGCAGTAAAATAGGTACCTGGGTGTTAGTCAGCTGTCACGGGCTGCTTCCTGGGGGTGGAGGCCTGGTCGAGGACCAGGCCGCGGGGACACTAAAAAGCCCTGAAATCATTTCAAGATAACCATATTATCCTCTTTGAGGCAGCTTCCATCACCCAGTAACTGATTCACAAAGTTTGCTTCCTCTTCTTAACCTGTCAAAGGCACTAGCTGTAAAGCCAGAATCCTAATATATGACAGCTATATCAGAGAAAACACTGTACAATTAATCAGATAAGGACCAAGGTTTAATTACCTTTTATTAAGAGGCTGTCCGCATTCTAATCGGCTCGCCCTATCTACAGACAATAATGGCCAAAAATGATTAGATAAATGGGTTTCGGCAGAACTCTTCCCTTGTGATTGTTGACAGCGTGTTGACGATGGCAGACCTGTTGGTTTCCATAACACTTCGTCCAAGAGAAATTAACAGGAGCCGTTTACTCCCGTGCGCCTATGGTCTTAAACAATGGCTAATAATAGGAGCCGAATTTGCCCCCTGCCTCTGGTGTTTGAAACTGTGCATGGAGTCAGCCTCCGCCACATCACTGCCTAATGCATTCCATCTGTTAATTACTATGACACTGAAAAGTTCTTTCTAACGTCCCTGTGGCTCATTTGGGTACTCAGTTTCAACCTGTGTCCCCTTGTTGGCGTACCACCTGTGTTAAACAGCTTATATATATATATATATATATATATATATATAATATATATATATATATATATATATATATATATATATATATATATATATATATATATGCAAACAAGCCTGAATGGTCCCCAGGACTAGATACAACTGAAAACTCACACCCCAGAAGTGACTCGAACCCATACTCCCAGGAGCAACGCAACTGGTATGTACAAGGACGCCTTAAACCACTTGACCATCACGACCGGACAAAAGGAAGTGATAGCTGAGGCTATATGAACCACTTCCCCGCCGGCACTCGGATGGTAATCTTGGGCATAGCATTTTATCATTTGTGTGAGTTTTCAGTTGTATCTAGTCCTGGGGACCATTCAGGCCTGTTTACATTTGTGTTCCTCACGTGTTGCCCCCAAAAATGAGGTGATTTGATAAAATGATATGCCCAAGATTACCATCCGAGTGCCGGCGGGGAAGTGGTTCATATAGCCTTGGCTGTTACTTCCTTTTGTCCGGTCGTGATGGTCAAGTGGTTTAAGGCATCCCTGTAGATACCAACTGCGTTGCTCCTGGGAGTATGGGTTCGAGTCACTTCTGGGGTGTGAGTTTTCATTCGCATATAGTCCTGGGGACCATTCAGGCTTGTTCCATTTGTGTTCCTCACGTGTTGCCCCAAAAAAATGAGGTGATTTGATAAAATGCTATGCCCAAGATAACTATCCAGGTGCCGGCGGGGAAGTGGCTCAAATAGCTAAGGCTATCACTTCCTTATGTCCGGTCGTGATGGTCAAGTGGTTTAAGGCATCCCTGTAGATACCAGTTGCGTTGCTCCTGGGTGTATGGGTTCGAGTCACTTCTGGGGTGTGAGTTTTCATTCGCATATAGTCCTGGGGACCATTCAGGCTTGTTCGCATTTGTGTTCCTCACGTGTTGCCCCAAAAAAATGAGTTGATTTGATAAAATGCTATGCCCAAGATAACCATCCAGGTGCCGGCGGGGAAGTGGCTCAAATAGCTAAGGCTATCACTTCCTTATGTCCGGTCGTGATGGTCAAGTGGTTTAAGGCATCTCTGTAGATACCAGTTGCGTTGCTCCTGGGAGTATGGGTTCGAGTCACTTCTGGGGTGTGAGTTTTCATTCGCATATAGTCCTGGGGACCATTCAGGCTTGTTCGCATTTGTGTTCCTCACGTGTTGCCCCAAAAAAATGAGGTGGTTTGATAAAATGCTATGCCCAAGATAACCATCCAGGTGCCGGCGGGGAAGTGGCTCAAATAGCTAAGGCTATCACTTCCTTATGTCCGGTCGTGATGGTCAGGTGGTTTAAGGCATCCCTGTAGATACCAGTTGCGTTGCTCCTGGGAGTATGGGTTCGAGTCACTTCTGGGGTGTGAGTTTTCATTCGCATATAGTCCTGGGGACCATTCAGGCTTGTTCGCATTTGTGTTCCTCACGTGTTGCCCCCAAAAAATGAGGTGATTTGATAAAATGCTATGCCCAAGATAACCATCCAGGTGCCGGCGGGGAAGTGGCTCAAATAGCTAAGGCTATCACTTCCTTATGTCCGGTCGTGATGGTCAAGTGGTTTAAGGCATCCCTGTAGAAACCAGTTGCGTTGCTCCTGGGAGTATGGGTTCGAGTCACTTCTGGGATGTGAGTTTTCATTTTTCATATATATATATATATATATATATATATATATATATATATATATATATATATATATATATATATATATATATATATATATATATATATATATATATATATAATATATACCCTGTCAATTACTCTGAGAATTTTGTAGGTTGTGATCATGTCTCCCTTTACTCTTCTGTGTTCCAGTGTCGTGAGGTGAATTTCCTCGCAGCCTTTCCCCGTAACTCATGCTTCTTATTTCTGGGACTATCCTAGTGGCATACCTCTGAACTTTTTCAAGCTTCGCCTTGTGCTTGACAATGTACGGGCTCCGTGCTGGAGCCGGATACTCCAGGATAGGTCTTACATATAGGTACTGTGTGTTGAACTAGTGATACCCAACCAAGCCTGTGTACCATTTATTTGTTCATTCTGAGCTGCTTGTGGAAGTTTTGTAAACACTTCACGATTGAGGTAAGTGTACTGCTTGTGCCAGGGGCCAAGCAAACCTTCAGTATTGTTGTAATTGCTAGTTGTGTTAATTAAGCTGACAATGGAGAAACAAGTTGCTGTGTTGGTAGAGTAGCCAAAGTTTGGAGAAATTAAAGACTTGAAGAAGTCTGGGATGTTGTACATGGCTGAAAAATTAAATCTGACAGTTTCCAGGAGAATGTTAAAGGCTCAGCTAGTAAGAGTCATTATCACACACTTGGTGGTGGAGGAGAAACTTGACGAAGAGTGGTTAGAGGAATTGGAAGAGTCAATTGACCAGGTGGCAATTCTAAAGTTAGAGTTGGAATCTAAAATAGATTTGGCTAGATTAGAAGCAGAGAAACAGGGGTTCGAGATGCAGAACCTCCAAAAACAACTTGACTCTGCAGCAGATGCTTGAGGCTCAGAACTAGCAAAAACAAGTGGAACTAGAAGCACAGAGCAGACGAATTGAAGCTGAGTTGCAACTAGAGGAAGTTAGGCGGCAGTAATTGGAAATTCAACAGTGTATAGCAATAAATATAACAGACTAGAGAATTGCACCAGGACATGGTAACACTAGTAATCATACAGATAGTACTGATAGCTCTTTAAAGTTTTGGAGAAATGTAGATTTACCTCAATTCAATGAGGAAAACCAGAAATATTCTTTTTGCATTTCCAGAAGTTAGCAGTCAGTATGAATTGGCCTGTGGATCAATGGGTTGCCATTATGCAAGAACAATTTAAGAGGAAAGCCCAGGAAATTTTTGCATCTCTTCCTGCTGCTAATTATTTTGACTTTAAATATGTCCAACAGAGCATCTTAAATGCATACCAGCAGATCCCAGAGGCCTATAGACATAAATTTAGAGATATAAAGAGATCACATGATCAGATCATTTCTGATTTTGCAAGAATTAAAATTAATCATTTTGATAGATGGGTAAAAGCACATTCAATTATAGATTTTGAGACTTTGAGAAACCTCCTAGTGACAGAGGAGATTTTAGGTTGTCTACCAGAGAAATTAGCTGTGTTTATAGCTGAACATAAACAGACCAATGCCATTATGAAACTATCCAAGCTAGCAGACGAACAAGAGTTACTCACTAAGGTGGTTTTTCGAGCACAATCAAATACTTATAATTCTAAGAGTAATTATCATGTTCCTAAATCTCATGTTTTCCAGGTCAGACCAGCTAACTCACCTACTTCCCTGAACTCTTCTCCTGTAAAGCCAAAGATTGAAAAACAGCAGACAGGGTTGTCACCCTCAAATAATGTAGTGTCTTAACCTGTGGTAAAAACTCCAGGCAGTATATCTTCTTTTAATTGACTTCAGTAAATTAAAGTTTATCTTATTTTTTTTCTTAGTAGGTAAGAAATTGAGTGGACTGTATGTACTTGTTAAAACTGCCTGAAATTAATCTCACACAAATTGGGGGGGACAATTTGTAGCTTAAACCACTTTGTAATGGCTCCTTCTTAAACTACAAATTGTTTACCTAAGTTTTATTATATATTTTATCATACCACATATGGTGGTCTAATCTACTATTATTTCAACAATTATTACTAGTTATGAATACTACTACTACAATAACTAGAATGGCCTTATCTGAGCCTGTAGTAAGGGCCTGCTAAGGCTGTGTCATGTTAGCATCTATGTGGGTGTGGCCCTGTGCCTCATGGTGCCAATGGCGGCTGTGGAGGCCTTCAAGGCTGGCAACAGCTAGGTACATGTGCATAGTTCTACTGCTCAGCTACTTGCTGTTCCAAGTCACAATTTTACCTGTATGGGATGCAAGAGTTAATATCTTTCCCTAAACATATCAATACAGGTATAACATGGTATGTGAGGGCTGTAAAAATGGGGTACACGTACATGGTGTTGGTGTTGTTCATATATCATAACCGCCAATACCCTTTGATATTAAAAAGTGCACTAGAATAATAAACAAATACTTGGTAAGACGGATACGTTCGTTGCTGTGATGTTGATAGGCTGTGTTGCTGGTTGTTGACACGTGAATAGGTGTCTAGGTGTTAAACCAACTCTGGAGCCATGTGCAGCGTAAGGCTGCTTTGTTATTGTTTTCGTGTGAGCGTGGCGTCTGTAAGAGACGCTCTCCTCCCTTGTTCCAATATTGTGGTTCTACTTCTAAGTTAAATTTACGTTAACAAGGGAATCAAGCTATATTTTGGTGTTAATAATTATATTCAGTCTTATTGAACACTTTTTTATTCAATTTAGACATTAAACTGTTGTATGAACAGTGGTTTAATAATGTAAATACTGCGGCGACGTCGATGACGTCACGGAGTCTCCCATTCTCTAATTTTAAGAGGATACTGTTAAGGGAAGACTATACTATTTGTGTATGAGTGTGTCGGTTTCCCGACATAATTCCGGGGGGGAAGAACACGGGTCGAAGTCCCGGTAAGGACTGCGATCACTTTATTCTTCTCCTTCAGAATTATAATGCTGCTTTAATTTGAGTTTACATTGTTGAGCTGCAGTCCTTTGGGGACGTATGTCCCGTACTGGCGTATCGGGTGCTGGAAGTCGCTGTACGTCTTCGTTCCTGGCCAGTTCTAAAGGAACTAATTTCTCTAAAGTTTTGAGAGTAGTGTTGCCTCGGCATTTCACTTTCACTATTCTCAAGATGCCCTGGCTGTCTGGATGAACAGAGACTATTTGACCTAAAGGCCACTCTGAGCGTGGTCCATCACTATCCACCAGAACTATGTCACCAGGGTTCAAGTTAATTCTGTTGTAGGGGTTGTTTGCCCCGTAATGATACTCTCTCAGAGCTGTAAGGTATTCTCGAGTCCATACGTCATTCCACCGACTTATCACCCTTGATAGATGTTTGAAACGTTGAACCAAATCACTCTCTTGGACATATGAAGGATCCTCTGGTTCCTCGTCCGTAAGGGACACAAGTGTTTTGAGAGGTCTACCATACATCAAATGAGCTGGACTTAATGGTTCACGCTGCAAAACATCATCAGAGAGGTAGGTAAGTGGTCGGTTATTGACTCGTGCTTCTATCTCTATGACTACTGTTTGAAGCTCCTGCAGGTCAATCTTTTGGCGGTGTAGGGTTTTCCGTAGAGAACGTTTTACCGTACCAACCATGCGTTCATAGAAGCCTCCGTGCCATGGTGCTCTGGGAGGTATGAATTTCCAATGGCACTGCCGTTGATTTAGGGCTGTGCGTACCTTTGGATGTGTCCAGATTTTCCTCAGACATGCTTCTCCTGCCACTAAGTTGGACCCATTGTCTGAGATCATTAACTTAGGACAGGATCTACGTGAAGCAAACCTGCGGAAAGCCTGTAAGAATGCTTCGGCACTCATATCGGGAGTCACTTCTAGATGGACTGCCCTTGTTGTGGCACAAGTAAAAAGACAGATGTAAGCTTTTACTGGTTTCTTGTCTTTAGTGCCTGTAAGTGTTAGTGCTCCTGTGAAATCTACTCCTGTAGTCTCAAAGGGACGAATATGTACGACTCGTTCCTTCGGAAGTGGAGGAGGGCCAGGATATGGACACACTCTGGCATCGTATCTCCGGCAAACAACACAGGATTTGATTATTGATTTTACTGTCTGTCTACCTTGGGGTAGCCAGTACTGTTGTCTTAAGTCTGTGAGAGTATCTAATACCCCACCATGCAGAGTGCAGTATTTGTGTATATGTAACACAATTAGTTTGCTTACTATGTGGTGACGAGGGAGCAATATTGGATTTTTTGCTTCCAAATCTATGTCAGCGTGCTGTAAGCGGCCTCCGCATCTGATTATGTTATAATTGTCAGTGTCTAACCAGAGACCCAGATCACGTTGTAGCTTCTTTGGAACATTGTCAAATTCTGTCCCGAATGTGTCGATCTGAGCTCTTTTGACCCAATACCTTAGGGCATTAGGGAATTTATGCTTGATTCCTATTTTCTTTAGAAAATCAAACACTACTTGGGTGACACCTATAAGTTTGTTCAGTTCAGAGTACCGAGTAGGATCAATTACCAAAGTCCGAGGTGGTTCTGGGTTCTCAGTGGGAACAGTAACATTGGTCACAATGACTTGTGGCTTTTGTTCAGGCCACTGGTCGCTGATTAGCCACTGAGGTCCATTGAACCACATCTCTGCCTTTGTTAATTGCCGTAAAGTCAGTCCTCGGGAGAGATAGTCAGCTGGATTCTCTTTTGTGGGTACATATCTTAGTTTATACCCTGCTGACAACTCTCGTATTTCCTTAACGCGGTTACTCACGTAAGGATTCTTACTGTTATTGTTCTTAACCCACTGTAGTACTGCCTCATTATCTGACCAAACTACTGTTTCTTTAAAGTGGATGTGGCGTAAGGCCTTGATCAAATAATGAGCCAATCTTACTCCTAACAGTAAGGCTGTTAATTCCAGTTGTGGCAGTGATCTTTTCTTTAAAGGTGCCACTCTGGCCTTTGATGTGAGCAAATTGGCTTGCCCATTTGTGACCAGGTAAGCTACTGTTCCATAAGCCTTTCCTGAGGCATCACAGAATACATGTAGCTTAATTGGTTCCTTTTCATTTACTACTGTGTTCCTGGGAACTTGACAGACTCTAGGGTACTTAAATCTTTTACTAAACCTTGCCATTTTCTTGTAGGGCAGGTGTTAGAAGATCATCCCAGCCTATCTTTTGTTGCCAACATTCCTGTATTATCAACTTCCCATTAATCAGTACTGGGCTTAATAGTCCTAATGGGTCGAAGGGTTTGCTGACTTGTGATAGTAATTTTCTCATTGTTAAGTTAGTGGTATCAGGCTCCACTGACTTGATTGTCAACTGATCTGTTGTCGTGTTCCATTCGACACCTAGTACCTTTGTCATCTCGGGTACCTGGTAATCGGGAAATTCAGTTGAGATCAGTTGATTTAATTTTTCATTGTTAGAGACCCAAGATTGGAGAGGCATATTGGCTCCCATTAATTCTCGATTGGCCTCATGGTATATGTCCAACAGTTTACTTTCACTGTTGGTTGTACCTTGAAAATTATCCACATACAGGTTTTTGCTAATTTCCGTCTTGTTTGGGCTATTGGACTTCTTCAAGTGCGTATCCAAGGTAGCTTGGAGCAGAAAAGGAGATGACGTGGCGCCAAAAAGGACAGAGGCAAACCGGTAAGTGATTAATTCACTGTTCGGATCGTTAGGATCCTTAATCCATAGGAACTTTGTGTAGTTCCGGTCTTCTTCTTGAAGACCTACCCTAAGGAATGCCTTGCTGATGTCGGCCGTATATGCATAAGTCCCAATACGGAACTTTAACAGCACGTCGTAAAGCCTTTGTGTTAGGCTAGGGCCAGTTTGAAGACAGTCGTTTAACGAAACACTACTCGGCCTCATTTTAGCACTGCAATTAAATACTATCCGTAATGGGGTAGTTGCAGAATTCTTCTGTACACAATGATGTGGTAAGTAGTGACCTTCCTTTGGGTTATCATTTGTAACAACTTCGATAAATTTGTCATCGAGTTGCTTCTGTATTATTTCATGGTACAACTTCAAGTTCTCAGGTTGTCTTTGTAAGCGCAACACCTGTGATCTCAATTGGTTTTGTGCCATAAAATGGTTGACGGGTAGCTGAGGGTGATTCAGCTTCCATGGTAGCCTGACCCAGTATTGATTATCTCTGTATATAACTGAGTCCAGGTATTGTTTGTAAGTCCAGTCATCATCTGGGCTAGGTTGTTCAGGGACAATGCCGAGAGTTGCCAGGTCCCATAACTTGTGTACAGGGGGATCAAGCTCTTCCTCGGACATGTCTCTGAGTTGCAGTGGAGACTGGTCTCCTAGTCATGCAACCATTACTGGGTTGGCATGTTGGTGTTCTACAGGTGCGGGTTGGTTTAGCCGTAATACAGGGCCTGTTAGCAAATAGCCACCTGCAGATGGTAACACGTTCATACCGTGTTTGTATTCCTTTCCTTTGATAAACTTATGGTAGACATCTGATCCCATAAGGATTCCAATATTGGAAAGGTTATCTGTTGTGATTTTATCAGCCAAATGAATTCCCTTTTTTCTAGGAATTTGGCTGTTGTCCCCAGACCATATACATATAGATCTGTTGGGAATCTATCTACTACTAGAGCTTGTACATTTTGTTCGTAACCTCCTAATCGTACTTTGGGTTGTACTACCTTGAAAACTCGGGCTCCTGAGTCAGTCAGGAATCCTGCTATGTTTATTCGTGTCTCCTCTACAGGTGTAAGTTTCAGGGTATCTACCAACTCTTTGGATATAAAGGTCAATTGGGACCCTTGATCAAATAATCCACGTACGGTGGCTTTGTTCTCTCCATTTCTAATGATCAATCGTGCAGTAGGTAGAGCTGATTTATGTTTAGACCTTGTTGAGAAAACACTTATGTCAGGTAGCACAGTACAAAGCTGTACTGAGGTGTTAGTTCCTTCCTCCTCCTGTGGTTTGGCAGACTTTGTACTTGAATCCCCACAAAGTGCTGTATGGTGTTGACCCTTATGGCACCTATAACAGGTGCGTATTGTTGATGTGCAGCTGTCGGGATGATGTTCCCTTATACACTTGGTACATCTATGTATCTCCTTGAGTCGTTTTATGCGTGTTGCACGATCGGGGTAACGTCTGCAATTGTACATGGAATGTGATTGTTCACAGAACAGACATGGTCTCCAGACGTTAACAGTATCTTGAGGAGTCACCGATTTGGGTGACGCGTTACCTGTAGGTTTGGAGGTACCAACTGCGTATGTGCCCACACTGCCTTGTCTCCACTTTGGGGAGGGAGAAGTTGTTTTAGATTTGTTTGGAGTACTGTTTGTACTCTGTTGTTTACTATTAGTAGTAGACGAAGGTTTAGATGTCGCTTTTCATCTGGGATAACTCTTTCTCGTTCTATGATGGTTTGTAACCCTTTGTAATCTCTGTTACTGTCAGATATGACTTTCCATACAACACAAACAACTTATCCAGGATGTCCCTGGGTAATTGCGAGTCATATGGACTTGGATTATCCAGTCTGATTCATCCAAGTTTACTTTATTTTAAGTGCCTTAAGCAAAGACTCAAGCTCCAATCTAAAGGCTTGGAGTGAGACTGCTGTATTATTTGGATGTTTAATATCTAACAGCTTCTGGGTTAAAATTCTGATAGTCCTTTCAGGCTTCGCATAGTTGTCTTTCAATAGTTGTACAGCATTGTCATAATCGTCATCTGTGTGATTCAGATTACAGACTACCTGAAAGGCTTCATCCTTCAAGACACTCTGTAAATACGTAAACTTTGTCGTCTTTGGTACATTGACATTAGAATCCACAGAATCGACAAATTTGCTCCAGAAATTGTCCCAATTCTCGTCCTCTGTTCCAGAAAAAGTTGGAAGACTGAGTGATGGTAATTTGACTTCTGGTGCTGTCTGATTCTGGGTAGTTGTGGCTGTGCAATATTTATATTGGCCTTATGGGCGTCTATCAAATCTTCATAGCGTTGTAATTGTTCAAACATTGCATCTTCATAATCAGAGTGTTCTTGGAGAATGTTGTTCATNCAGGCAGACAGACAGACATACAGACAGACAGACAGACAGACACAGACAGACAGACAGACAGACAGACAGACAGACAGACGACAGACAGACAAATGTCTGTCTCCTCAAATGTCTGTCTGTCTGTCTGTCTGTCAAATGCCTCAGTACCTGACGCATTTGCGGACATATTGAAAAAAGAGCTCAGAAGCAATGGCCACAGTGAGGGAGGTAGCCATGCAAGCTGCTACCTCACAGGAAGCAGCAAGGTGCACCACTCAACTGCTGGAGAGAAAGAGATCAGTGGTAGTTGTAGGCATCAAAGAACAGGAAGGATCCAACAGGCAAGAAGGAATGGCAAGGATAGAGAGGCAGTACATGGGCTACTGAAGGGGTACAGATGGAAGAGGCTACACACAACATTGAGAAGGTTTTCAGGTTGGGCTGGTACAACAGGGACAGAAACCGACTTATAAAGGTGGTGTTTGCAAACGAAACCACAAAGGAGGATATTCTAGAAAAGAAGAGTCGTCTCCAACATGTGGAGGGATACAAACAAGTATTCCTGCAGAGGGACAGGACGAAGGAGGAGAGAGCCAGGGCAGCAGAGGCAAGGAGGAAGCGCAGGGAGAGAGGAGCAAACCAGGAAATCACAGCCCCCAACACAGCAGTCCCAGAGACAAGAGGGGAACCCAAAACCAGCATCCCAGCAACACCAGAGGGGGGGCAACACCACCAACCCCTCTGCATAGAAACCCTTCCTTCTCCTCACCCTACCTGCCCCCACCCAACCCTCCCTCCCCCCCACCCCATTCTGACCCCGACAACCCATCCCCATTCCCATCATGTCCCCCCTCCCACCTTTCCCCCCAGTCCCCCTTCCCCCTTCATCCCATACCCTCCCTATTCCTCCTCCCCCCTCACCCCGTATCCTCCATGTCCCCCCTATCTCCTTAACCCACACCCTACCCGTTCCCCTTCCCTTAAACCCCCACCCCCCACCCCAAACCCTCTGCGACCCTGCAAACCACCTCACAGATCCTCTCACCCACGGAACAGCTTCCCACACCAGTAGAATACTCGCCAAGAAAGGGATATGTAAATGAACAGAAGAAAGTGAGCTTCAAGGCGATGTACACTAACATAGATGGGATTACAAATAAAACTAGTGAACTTGGAGAGTGGGCACTAGAAGAAAACCCAGACATAATAGCACTCACAGAAACAAAGCTAACGAAAATCATAACAAATGCAGTGTTTCCACAGGGCTACTATGTAGTGAGGAAAGAGAGAGAAGGGAGGAGGAGGTGGTGTGGCTTTGCTACTAAGAGAAGGTTGGAGTTTCGAAGAGATGGTAATTCAGAACTGTGAAGGTTTCAGGGACTACATATCAGGCACCATTGCAACTGGAGGACAGAAAATTATAATAGTAGTCATATATAACCCCCCACCGAATGACAGAAGACCCAGACAGGAATATGATAGAAACAACATGGCCACCATCAATATAATAGAGAGAGCAGCTTCTGTGGCTAGCAGGAACGGATCCAGACTTCTAATCATGGGAGACTTCAACCATGGGAAGATAGATTGGGGGAACAGAGACCCACACGGAGGCCCAGACACATGGAGAGCTAAGCTGCTGGATGTGGCAACAAGAAACTTTCTAAGTCAACACGTCAAGGGACCGACAAGAATGAGAGGAGGGGATGAACCAGCCTTGCTTGATTTGATATTTACCCTAAATGAGTCGGATATAAGGGAAGTTAAGTTGGAAGCCCCCTTGGGAATGAGTGATCATAGTGTATTGAGCTTTGAGTACCTGGTTGAGCTAGGAATTATCACCCCCAAAAAAGAACTGGGAACCAAAGGGCTGGCGTACAGAAAGGGAAACTATGAGGAGATGAATAAATTCCTATGGGATATACATTGGGACACAGAACTCGGAACCAAGTCCGTACAAGACATGATGGACTATGTCACCCAAAAATGTCAGGAGGCTGTAAGCAGGTTTGTCCCAGCCCAACAGGAAAAAACAGAGAAGCAAAGGAAGAATCCGTGGTTTAATAGGGAATGTATGAAAGCAAAGGAGCTGAACAAAAGGGCATGGAGGAACTTCCGTAATAACAGAACACCAGAAAGTAGAGAGAGATACCAGAGAACCAGGAACGAGTATGTCAGTGTGAGAAGAGCAGCTGAGAAAAGGTATGAAAATGATATAGCTAATAAAGCCAAGACTGAACCAAAGCTACTACACAGTCACATCAGGAGGAAGACAACAGTGAAGGAACAGGTGATTAAACTTAGGGTGGGCGAGGACAGGTACACAGAGAATGACAAAGAGGTGTGTGAAGAACTCAACAAAAGGTTCCAGGAGGTCTTTACAATAGAACAGGGAGATATCACGGCGCTGGGAGAGGTGGCAGCAAACCAGGTGACCTTGGATAGGTTCGAAATTACAAGAGATGAGGTCAAAAAGCACCTATTGGAGCTGGATGTGAGAAAAGCTGTTGGGCCGGATGGAATCTCGCCATGGGTATTGAAAGAGTGTGCAGGAGCACTTTGCTTACCACTCTCCATAGTGTATAGTAAGTCACTGGAAACGGGGGACCTACCAGAAATATGGAAGACTGCTAATGTAGTACCAATATACAAAAAGGGTGACAGACAAGAGGCACTGAACTACAGGCCAGTGTCCTTAACTTGTATACCATGCAAGGTGATGGAGAAGATTGTGAGAAAAAACCTAGTAACACATCTGGAGAGAAGAGACTTCGTGACAACCCATCAACATGGGTTCAGGGAGGGTAAATCTTGCCTTACAGGCTTGATAGAATTCTACGATCAGGTGACAAGAATTAAGCAAGAAAGAGAAGGGTGGGCGGACTGCATTTTTTTGGACTGTCGGAAAGCCTTTGACACAGTACCCCATAAAAGGTTGATGCATAAGCTGGAGAAACAGGCAGGAGTAACAGGTAGGGCGCTCCAGTGGATAAGGGAGTACCTAAGCAATAGGAAGCAGAGAGTTACAGTGAGGGGTGAGACCTCAGACTGGCGTGAAGTCACCAGTGGAGTCCCACAGGGCTCTGTACTTGGACCTATCCTGTTTCTGATATACGTAAATGATCTCCCAGAGGGTATAGACTCATTCCTCTCAATGTTTGCTGACGACGCCAAAATTATGAGAAGGATTAAGACAGAGGAGGACAGCTTGAGACTTCAAGAAGACCTGGACAAGCTGCAGGAATGGTCGAACAAATGGCTGTTAGAGTTTAACCCAAGCAAATGTAATGTAATGAAGATAGGGGTAGGAAGCAGGAGACCAGATACAAGGTATCATTTGGGAGATGAAATACTTCAAGAGTCAGAGAGAGAGAAAGACCTGGGGGTTGATATCACGCCAGACCTGTCCCCTGAAGCTCATATCAAGAGGATAACATCAGCAGCATATGCCAGGTTGGCTAACATAAGAACGGCCTTTAGAAACTTGTGTAAGGAATCTTTCAGAACATTATATACCACATATGTCAGACCAATCCTGGAGTATGCGGCTCCAGCATGGAGTCCCTATCTAGTCAAGCATAAGACTAAACTGGAAAAGGTTCAAAGGTTTGCCACCAGACTAGTACCCGAGCTGAGAGGTATGAGCTACGAGGAGCGACTGCAGGAATTAAACCTCACTTCGTTGGAAGACAGAAGAGTTAGGGGGGACATGATCACCACATTCAAGATTCTCAGGGGAATCGACAGGGTTGATAAAGACAGGCTGTTTAACACAAGGGGCACACGCACTAGGGGACACAGGTGGAAACTGAGTGCCCAAATGAGCCACAGAGATATTAGAAAGAACTTTTTTAGTGTCAGAGTGGTTGACAAATGGAATGCATTAGGAAGCGATGTGGTGGAGGCTGACTCCATACACAGTTTCAATGTAGATATGATAGAGCCCATTAGGCTCAGGAAACTGTACACCTGTTGATTGACGGTTGAGAGGCGGGACCAAAGAGCCAGAGCTCAACCCCCGCAAGCACAACTAGGTGAGTACAACTAGGTGAGTACACACACACACACAACACACACACACACACACACGTCAGTGTGGGGAGGGTCGTGGGGTTTGCACGTTCCACCATAATCCTCCATATACTCGAGCATTTTAAGAATACAGTGATGGATCACAGATTTCGGTTATCACAAAGTGTATAACCACACATAGGAAAGAAAAAATACAGTGATATCACTGTAACTTTGCGTTAAACAGTGAACAATCACCAGCACCAGGCCAAGTGGGAACGTAGGGCTACGAGGCCTATGTTTACATAATTGTATCTGGGTACACTTGGACTATAGTGAACAGTGCTACAGTAAATTAGTAAACTTAAACACAACAGACTTAAGAATAGTGACTGACTCTAGAGCTTTGTGTGCGAGAACAACCGCCATCACCAATCAACAGATACTCAGTAGGCAGTGAAGTATCACGTGGGGATGACGATGGATCCACCTTGACATAAGGACATCTTTATATACTCACCTAGTTGTGTGACCAGAACGGCTCTGACTGGTATGTACTGCCTCTTGTCAATTATTCTGGTGTACAGAGTGAGGTAAAATTTAATCAAATTCTTGTTCAGCATATCATATATATATTTAAAATCTCAAAGTGGCTCATTCCGGATTAAGGCTGACACTTAAGCGGTCCTCGAGACATGCACACACAAAAAAAGCAAACACACACACAAGCTCCACAGCCACATCAGGAGGAAAACAGCAGTAAAGAAACAAGTGATGAAGCTGCGAAAAGGGGAGAACAGATACACAGAGAATGACAAGGAGGTGTGTGAAGAACTCAACAAGAGACTCCAAGGGGGTCTTCAAAATAGAACAAGGAGAAGCCCCTGCACTAAGTGAGGAGGAGGCAAACCAAGCAACCTTGGAGGAATTTGACCTCACCAGTGATGAGGTCAAAAGGTGTCTGCTGGAGCTGGATGTGGCAAAGGCTGTTGAGCCTTACAGAATCTCACCATGGATACTAAAGGAAGGTGCAGAAGCACTAAGTGACCCACTCTCTATGGTGTAAAGCAGGTCACTGGAAACAGGAGACTTACTAGAATGTTGGAAGACAGCTAACGTCGTCCCAATATACAAGAAGGGTGACAGGCAAGAGGCACTGAACTACAGGCCAGTTTCCCTAACTTGTATACCATGCAAGGTGATGGAGAAGATCGTGAGGAAAAGGCTCGTAGAGCATCTGGAGGGAAATAACTTTGTAACGCACCACCAACATGCGTTCAGGGATGGTAAATCGGGCCTCACAGGTTTAATAGAATTCTATGACCAGGCAACAAAAATTAGGCAGGAAAGAGAAGGGTGGGCCGACTGCATTTTCCTGGACTGCCAGAAAGCCTTTGACACAGTACCCCATAAAAGGCTGTTAAAAAAGCTGGAGCAACAGGCAGGAGTAAAAGGGAAGGTGCTCCAGTGGATAAGGGAGTACTTAAGCAACAGAAAACAGAGAGTAACGGTGAGAGGGGGAGACATCAGAGTGGCGAGATGTCACCAGCGGAGTCCCACAGGGCTCAGTACTTGGACCCATACTGTTTCTAATATATGTAAATGATCTTCCGGAGGGTATAGACTCGTTTCTCTCAATGTTTGCTGATGATGCAAAAATTATGATAAGAATCAAGGCGGATGAAGATAGACAGAGACTACAGGATGACCTGGACAAACTGGAGGAATGGTCTAGAAAATGGCTGGTAAAGTTCAACTCAGGAAAGAGTAAGGTAATAAAATTAGGCGAAGGGAGCAGGAGGCAGAACACAAGGTATCATCTGGGAGGTGAAATCCTGCAAGAGTCAAATAGAGAGAAAGATCTGGGGGTTGATATCACACCGAACCTGTCCCCAGAGGCCCACATCAAAAGAATATCATCAGGGGCATATGCTAGACTGGCCAACATAAGAACTGCCTTTATAAACTTGTGTAAGGAATCGTTCAGGACCCTGTATACCACTTATGTAAGACCAATCCTGGAGTATGCAGCTCGAGCTTGGAGTCTGTACCTAGTTAAACACAAGACAAAGTTAGAGATGGTTCAGTGGTATGCCACAAGGCTCGTCCCGGAACTGAGAGGAATGAGCTACGAGGAAAGGCTAAAGGAGCTGAACCTCACATCCCTGGAAAACAGAAGAGTAAGGGGAGACATGATAACAACCTACAAAATTCTCAGGGGAATTGATAGGGTGGACAAAGACAAACTCTTCTGCACGGGTGGGACACGAACAAGGGGACACAGGTGGAAACTTAGCACCCAGATGAGCCACAGAGACGTTAGAAATATTTTTTTTCAGTGTCAGAGTAGTTAATAAATGGAATGCACTAGGAAGTGATGTGGTGGAGGCTGACTCCATACACAGCTTCAAATGTAGATATGATAGAGCCCAGTAGGCTCAGGAATCTGTACACCAGTTGATTGACAGTTGAAAGGCGGGTCCAAAGAGCCAAAGCTCAGCCCCCGCAAGCACAATTAGGTTAGTACAATTAGGTGAGTACACACACATGCTCAAACGCACACCGGTATGAAAGGACCATTGGCTGACAAGACCACACGCTAGGTGATCCTGTGGTCCAAGGTTCGGTTCCTGGCGCCGGTGAGAAACAATGGGCACAGTTTCTTTCACCCGGATGCACCTGTTACCTAGCAGTAAATAGGTACCTGGGAGTTAGTCAGCTGTTACGGGCTGTTTCCTGGTGTGTTTGTGTGTGTGTGTGATATGAAAAAAATGAGTTATTAACAGTTGATTGACAGTTGAGAGGTGGGAAAAAAGAGCCGAGTTCAATCCCCGCAAGCACAACTAGATGAATACAACTAGGTGAATACACACACGCAAAATGAAATACACTACACAATAGTGAATACAATACACACAAAAATGAAAAGAAAATGAACGTTGAGGGGCTGGGAAGTGGGACTTACGGAAGCACTCAACTCTGGCACCTGCCTGACGTCGATGCCTGCCTGAGCCCTGTCGTTCTTAAAGTTGTTTATATTTCTGAAACATGGACAATAGATATTGAACGGGAGACAGAGATGATGAAGGTCCTAGACGGTGCTGGAGAAGCACCATATTTCCTTGGCACATATCCTGAGGTTGGCGGGATTTTCATGTCATATCTTGGGGCAGATACACTGAGTGATGCCCTCTATAAACATGCGATTGGAGACGAACGCATTGATGACATGACGTGGCTGTTGATTACCAAGGAATTAATCATTAAACTGGACGAAATACACCAAAAGAACGTCGTTCATGTGGACCTAAAGTCCAATAATGTTATGATCGATTGGAGCGACCCAAAAGATCCAAAGGCGTCCATTATAGACTTCGGGATGGCCACTTTCGTTGGACAAGTCTCCCCTTTCGGAAGCGTTTCGGAAGAGGAAGCGGAGATGATAATGAAAGAATGTCCGTGGGACGCCTACGAAACGTCCATTGGGTTGCCTCTCACCGTTAAGGCAGATGTCGTCGGCTTGTCTTACATGATCCTGGAGATCTCTGAAGTAATGACCTGCAAGCCTCGCCGCCTTCGGTCACTCGCTAAACGACGGATGAGTCGCGATGAAGGAACCAGGCCAACGGTACTAGAGCTGTTAGACGTCACCCTCAGTACCATAGAAGTTTATTTCTATCCAACTGACAGCTCGGGGAGTACCATCGATAGTGGCTCAAGTTGCTCCGATTTAAGTGAGTTCTCGGACACTTTCACCGATAGTTCCCCCACGTCACATACCCAACCACTTGGGCTGGACAGTAGTGCGACGGTCTCGGTTCATGCAGGTCGGCGTTCAATCCCCGACTGTCTAAGTGGTTGGGGCACCATTCCTTCCCTCTCCCCGTCCCATCCCAAATCCTTATCCTAACCCCTTACATGTGCTATATAGTCGTAATGGCTTGGCGCTTTCTCCTGATAATACCCTCACCCTCCCCCATGTCACAACTATCCCACTGAGCGGATGCCTGGACAGTGGCAGCCATCTTCATATATGTAAAAAAATTATAAAAAATAAAAAAAAATCCTTATCCTAAATAAAAAATATATATTAATTACAAAAATACACAAAAGGTGTGTGTGTGTGTGTGTGTGTGTACTCACCTATTTGTACTCACCTATTTGTGCTTGCGGTGTGTGTGTGTGTGTGTGTGTGTGTGTGTGTGTGTGTGTGTGTGTGTGTGTGTGTGTGTGTGTGTGTGTGTGTGTGTGTGTGTGTGTGTGTGTGTGTGTGTGTGTGTGTGTGTGTGTGTGTGTGTTTACTAAAATCATCAAGAACAGAGCGAGAGATGAGCTCTTGCCCATCCAAGACTCATCATGTCTACTCACCCAGGATCTGTCTAGTGCCACTGTTGTACTCATCCAAGACCGACATCCACTCACCCATCCTATGACTCATTACACACTGCTTTATTCATCGCCGACTCACGGCCTCACCCTCCCTCTGTCACTGTACTAATTCAATTAAAGTTGAAGGGTAGGGAAGGTGGTGTAGGTTAGGGTAAGTGATGATGGGTGGGGAAGGTGGTGAAGGGTAGGGAAGGTGGTGAAGGGTAGGGAAGGTGGTGAAGGGTAGGGAAGGTGGTGAAGGGTAGGGAAGGTGGTGAAGGGTAGGGAAGAGTTTTGAAGAGTTGGTGCCTAGGTAGTGAAGATGGCATTGAAGACTGTAGATATATGTCCTGATGATGGTTACTATGATGAGGCTGGTCGCGTGTGGTGTAGATGGTTAGTGCGGAAAGTTGTTGTTTAATCTGTAGTGAAGATGGTTAAAGCGATGAAATACAGTGAGAGATGTTGAAAAGCTAAGAGAAATACAAGATCTTGAAGATAAAATCTTAAAAATGGGTCCGTCTTATTTTTCTATGCTCCGGAAACCGCATTATTTTGCATCTTATGCACCTCTCTCTCTCTCTCTCTTCCCCGCCTTTCTATTTCCTCCTCATGCCAATCACCTGCCGAAAGGAGGGTACTAGCCATTTACAGCTCAATAATGCTGCCCAATCTGCTTCATATCCAGCTTCACATACTGCCCTATATCCCGCTTCATCTTCGCTTTCCTCATAATTGTGTAAAAACGAAATGCCTTAAGTTGACATTTTTTCTTAAGTGTTCGTAAAGGACTTTTGATGATAAGCATTTTGTAAGTTTTTTGTTTGTCTTCACTTTTTTTGTCCACGATTTTGGGGCTGCTTACTATACTTTCTTGTTCTTGTTTAGATCTTATTTTTGGAAGAGGATTACCAGAAATATGAATCGGGTTTTGATGTTCTATATAAATATGTTCTCGTCTGTTCTCGTTAGAGAACATGATATGTTCTCGTTAGACTCGATTTGATGATTAATCTTGTTTTTTTTGGAGGGGGGGAGCTTGCTTGCTTGTTTCCTCTGATGGCCTTAATCTTGGGAGTTTGCTTGCTTTGCTTTCTTGACTGCTCTGAGTGACTTGATCTTCAAGGCCTGCATGCTTTGAAGGTCAAAGTCATGAGAGTTCTTGTATCAAACTTGCACTCAGGGCCTGCTCTTGGAGTTTTGCTTGTATGATTGCTCTGAATTACTTCATCTTGTTTGCTTGCTGGCTTGCTTGTTCACTCTGCAGGAGAATAGGTTAGACAGTTGCAGGAGAACAACTCTATTAAACCGTAATAGAACCACATGCAGAATAGTTCAAGAACCGACTTTAAAAGCAGGACTTCAAGCAATCAGAGATATCAACAAAGATGCAAATAGTTAACAAAACTCACTTGAATGTCCCGGTTCAAAGCCTATCAGAGCAACAGGGTGAACCTACCGCAGTGACTCAGGTGAACCAATCAGAGAGTTTGCTTGAGAACCAACTTAGAACCAGAACAGCCAATTAGAACCAACCTCCAGCGACGTAATTGAGGCAATCGGAGCTCAGATAATTCCTCCAGAGACATTCAGCTCGCTGCTAATTAAGCTTACTCCTGCATCCTCGTCCAGCGAGCTAAAGCTGGCGCCGGTCTGAGTTTCGATTAATGACGAGCTTTGAGGAGATCTTTCTAGCTGAACGGTACGTTCGAACCAGTGTCCAGGATATCGCCGTTCTTCTCCAAAGATTTGTATATAAACACACACATATATATACCTTTAATAGGGTGTCCCAGAATTTGCTATCTATTTTTTATGAAATCGAACAAATCTATTAAAAACGTACATGACTTAATATTTGTTTGCTGTTTATGATACAAAAAGAGATTTATAAATCATAGTCATATCTTTACTGAGAACTTTTAACATGTGTTTCGTCTGTATCTATGAATTCTGAGAATTCTGTGAATTTAAATGGTTTTTCAATTAACCTGGGGCCAGATTCACGAAGCAGTTACGCAAGTACTTGTGAACATGTACATCTTTCCTCAATCTTTGCCGGCTTTGGTTACATTTATTAAACAGTTTACAAGCATGAAAACTTCCCAATCAACTGTTGTTATTGCTATAAACAGTCTCCTGTTGCTTCGGAGCTCACTAACTGTTAGATAATTGTAAACAAAGCCGCCAAAGATTGAGAAAAGATATTCAGGTTCGTTAGTGCTTATGTAACTGCTTCGTGAATCTGGCTCTTGATACGGGAGTTGAGTTGATATTGGCTTCACCACACTCGTGGGAAATCGCCTCAGCACTAAATAAGTTTTTTATCCAGTAAACCTTTGTTATTCATTTAATCCACAAATTCTGCACAACTTGCAGCAAAATTTTTAGATAATCCTCTTCACTCTTGAGTACGCAGTACGTGGTCGTGTTGTTAAGTCTTTTTCACCAGCGTTGAGTTCAGTCGATGAAGTTTTGTCTTGGTTATGTAGCGTCTTCGAAAGGCTTCCCTAACCACCGATGTTGGTTCACCATCGACCAGTTCTCGCACTCCTGCGATACACGGTCAGTTTATGTCCTTGGTTAGTCCTCTTTCGATGTCCCTCGTGTACGGATCCAGTTCTTTTGAAATTTATTTTTCACAGGTTCGCGAATTGTTTTGTCTTTAGCAACGATTCTGTGAAATTTTTACTGTTAAGTCATTATCCTATTTCGTTGTATCGCACTTCCTTGACCCGGAACGGTAGAGTAGAGGTGCGTTCTTGTGCATCATCGTTATAAGGGTCAGGCTTCTGGGAAAAAAAATAATTTAGAAATGTTTACATTTACAGCTCATATTAAACATACATCACTAAACATTATTTTTTTTTACAAAATTCGTCCGATTTCATAGAAATACATAGCTGTTTCTGGGACACTGTATTATGTGCATGCCTTGGGACACCTGGAGCGCTACTTCGAATCCCCTCAATGCTCCATTTCATTCCCCTCATAACACTGCTGTTATTTCATTTTTTTTAATTTTATTACTATTTTGTAACACAGACGTGGCCACACAATTACAATGCTAACCAGCATATATACATTTTCTTCTGTCCTCCATGGACAGAGTGAGAGAGTTGTTAAACATATAGTTCAGGGCTTTATTGGCTCAACAACGCACATGCCACAGCAACGCGTGGCCGGGTACAGCTAGTATTAAATAAAACCATTTATGGTGTTACATGGTGGTGAAGGGTAGGGAGGTAGGAGGGTAGAGAAGGTGGTGAAGGGTAGAGAAGGTGGTGAAGGAGAGGGAAGGTAGCGATGATGTTGATGGGGTACCTAGCAGTTCCCGGAGAGTGAAGATGGTTACAGTGATAATGACAGTGTGTAGTGAAGATGGTTACAGTACTCACCTATTTGTTTTTGCGGGGGTTGAGCTTTGGTTCTTTGGTCCCGCCTCTCAACCGTCAATCAACTGGTGTACAGATTCCTGAGCCTACTGGGCTCTATCATATCTACACTTGAAACCGTGTATGGAGTCAGCCTCCACCACATCACTGCCTAATGCATTCCACCTGTTAACTACTCTAACACTGAAAAAGTTCTTTTTAACGTCCTTGTGGCTCATTTGTGTACTCAGTTTCCACCTGTCTCCTTGTTCGCGTACCACCAGTGTTGAACAGTTTATACTTATCTACCCTGTCAATTCCGCTGAGATTTTTGTAGATAGTGATCATGTCTCCCCTTACTCTTCTTTCTTCCAGTGTCGTGAGATGAATTTCCCGCAGCCTTTCCTGGTTTCCCCGGAGGAGGTAACTGGCCAAGTGAGGATAGGACAAATCTAGTAAGTGGGAGTTTTTTTTATTATTATTTTCTACCACAGACGTGGCCACACATTTACAATGCTTTCCTCGTAACTCAAGCCTCTTAGTTCTGGGACTAGTCTAGGGGCATACCTCTGAACTTTTTCCAGCTTCGCCTTGTGCTTGACAAGGTACGGGCTCCATGCTGGGGCCGCATACTCCAGGATTAGTCTTACATATGTGGTATACAAGATTCTGAATGATTCCTTACACAGGTTCTTGAACGCAGTTCTGATGTTAGCCAGCCTCGCATATGCCGCAGATTTTATTCTTTTGATGTGGGCTTCAGGAGACAGGTTTGGCGTGATATCAACTCCTAAATCTTTCTGTCCGTTTCTTGAAGTACTTCATTTCTCATTCTGTATCCTGTGTCTGGCCTCCTGTTTCCACCGTCTATTTTCATTACATTACATTTACTCGGGTTGAACTTTAGTAGCCATTTGATGGACCACTCATCAAGTTGGTCTAGATCATCTTGTTGCCTCATACTATCTTCCTCTGTGATGATTACAGTGATGAAGACAGTGTGTAGTGATGATGTGGTCTCCGGCTCCCGAGCAACGCCGGGTACTCCCTCAAGAGTATCTATAACGGAGATCACAGAAAATTACACAATAAAAATATCTACTGCGTAGATAAAATTTACAATAAAGTAATAAATAGTTAATCTAGAGAAATACACCAAACCTTCCCTCCATACTGAGACAAAACTCCTTTTCTTGTTACACATCCCCCAGGAAGCAACCCGTAGCAGCTGTCTAACTTCCAGGTACCTATTTACTGCTAGGTGAACACCGGCATCAGGATGAAAGAAACTCTGCTCATTTGTTTCCGCCTCCACCAGGGATCGAACCCGGGACCTCAGGACTACGAATCCCAAAGCGCTGTCCCCTCAGCTGTCAGGGCCCTTGTCAATGACAATTACAGAATCAAGAAGATAGTTACAAACTGGTATTCACTACCATTTTGTAACTATTGTAACGGACGCGGTACAAAAAGGGAGGGAATTATCAGGGGAAAGTGCTACGCCATTACGACTATATAGCACTTGGAAGGGGATGAGGATAAGGATTTAGGATGGGACGAGGGGAGAGGAATGGTGCCCAACCACTTGGGGACGGTCGGGGATTGAACGCCGACCTGCATGAAGAGAGACCGTCGCTCTACCGTCCAGCCCAAGTGGTTGGACTGTGCACCTGGGAAAGTTCCCTGTTGTATGCCAGATAATCTGACCCATCGTCGTGTGGGAGAGCTCCACACACAACAGTGTCACCATTACTGTAGTTCAGTGGTGGAGTCACCACACCATCACCACCATACCAGCAGACGAGTAGGCTAGTTTATTGTGCACCCCAAACTCATCCCATGAGCGGTAGAGCAAAAAGCATTACAGAGGGCACAAAAGGTCTTTATCAGACCTCATCATAGATTGTTACATAAACAATATCATCTATCCTTCACACCTTATAGTTACAATGTCAGCTAGTTACAGAGAAAGTGCTATTTCTAGGAATTAGGAAAGTGCTAGGAATTATCTCCCCCAAAAAAGAACTAGGAAACAAAAGGCTGGCATACGAAAGGGAAATTATGAGGAGATGAGAAGCTTCCTAAGGGAAATACCTTGGGACACAGACCTCAGAGCTAAGTCTGTACAAGATATGATGGACTATGTCACCCAAAAGTGTCAGGAGGCAGTAAGCAGATACATCCAGGCCCAAAAGGAAAAATCTGAAAAGCAAAAGAAGAATCCATGGTATAATAGGGCATGTATGGAAGCAAAGAAACTGAACAAAAGAGCGTGGAGGAACTTCCGGAATAACAGAACACCAGAAAGCAGAAAGAGATACAAGAGAACCAAGAATGAGTATGTCAGGGTGAGAAGAGAAGCAGAGAAAAGTTATGAAAATGATATAGCAAACAAAGCCAAGACCGAACCAAAGCTACTCCACAGTCACATCAGAAGGAAAACAACAGTGAAAGAACAGGTAGTGAAACTTAGAACAGACGAGGACAGGTATACAGAGAATGACAAAGAGGTGTGCGATGAACTCAACAAGAAGTTCCAGGAGGTCTTCACAACAGAACAAGGGGAGGTCACTGTGCTAGGAGAAAGGGAAGTAGACCAGGCGGCCTTGGAAAAGTTTGAAATTACGAGAGAGGAGGTCAAGAGACACATGCTGGATCTGGAAGTATTTAAGGTTAATTTGCAATTAATTATTGGTCTGAATCATATATATCATATGTTTAATGAATTAATGATAATAAGCCGAAAAAGCTTAAAAACGTGAAAAAATGGCAAAATATTGCCCAAATCGATGATATTTGGTTTAAATCTTATAAAAGAAAATACGATGATAAACGTCAAAATATTGCTAAATTCCATGATTTTTAGTACAACAAAAAATGCAAGAAAACTTGCTTAAAAAGGCAATATTATGCGAAATTCTGAGATTTGAAGGCCTAGTCACATATAGCGAGAAAACATGAAATAGTATCCAAATATTAGTAAATTCTAATACTTTAGCCTAAAATCACACTACGTGAAAAACGTGAAAAAGTCACTATATTACCAAGTTCGAGGACTTTTACTGCAAATCATAGAGCGAGGTTTCGTGATATTTTGATCATTAAAAATTCATATGAAAATGTTGTTTCAAATACAAATGATAGAAATCAAAGTATTTTCATTAGAAATAACTAAAATGTTCCTGAATTTCCATTTATATTACCGAAAGATGACGTATACGTAAAACCGCTCTAATACAGCTGAAACTTCGAAATATGCAATAAAAACTGAAATTCTCTTATAATTAATATCCTTCTAACTATTTTAACGAGGTACAAATAGATGATTGAAAATCATGTATTTAAGGTTAATTTGCGATCAATTACGTGTCTGCACCATATATATCATATTTTTAATGAATTAATGACAATAAACCGAAAAGGCTTAAGAACGTGGACAACTGGCAAAATAATGTCTAAATCGTTGATATTTGCTTTAAGCCTCATAAAGGAAAAAAGGATCATAAACGTCAAAATATTGCTAAATTCGATGATTTTTAGTACAAAAAGAAAATGCAATAAAACTTGCTTAAAAAGGCAATATTATTCGAAATTCTGAAATTTGAAGGCCTAGTCACATATAGCAAGAAAACATGAAATAGTATCCAAATATTAGTAAATTCGAATACTTTAGCCTAAAATCACTCTACATGAAAAACGTGAGAGAAGTCGCTGTATTAACAAATTCGAGGATTTTTACTGCAAATCATAAAGCGACGTTTCGTGCTATTTTGATCATTAAAAAGGCTTATAAAAATGTTGTTTCCAATACAATTGATGGAAATCAACGTTGTTTTCATTTCAAATAACTAAAATGTTCCTAAATTTCCATTTATACCGAAAGATGATGTATACGTAAAACCGCTCTAATACGGCTGAAACTTCGAAATATGCAATAAAAACTGAAATTCTCTCCTAATTAATATCCTTCTAACTATTTTAACGAAGTACAAACAGTTGATTGAAAATCAAGTATTTTTTCAAGCAAACACAACTAGGTGAGTACAACTAGGTGAGTACACACACACACACACACACACACACATTGGATTGTGATCAATCCCTGCAGAATTGGAATAGGAAACAAATGTGGTAGGGACAAGCCGAAACACAGAGAGAGGAGAAGGGGAAGAGATCATGCTTCAGGAGATACTCTTTGAAATGTTGGGAGAAATCAAAGAGGAGCTAAAGGTAATGGGGGAAAGGTAGCCAACCTGCAGGAAGAACTGAATGAGGCAAGGGAGGAGATTAAAAACTTGAAAGAGAGTCCCCAATATCAGCTACGAACCAGCCCTCAGGAAGATGGTACAGTATCTGTTGAAGGGATTTCTACAATACAACCCTCATTTGCAGACATACTTAGAAGGACCCCGGAAGTTGTCTCTGCAGTACAGGAAATTGCCATGAAAGTTGCTACTTCTCAGGAAGCAGCAAGATGCACTAGCCGACTGATAGAGAGAAAAAGAGCAGTAGTCGTTTTGAGATTTTTCTCTACGCCTACCTCCCTTAGGAGGTGGACTACAAGTTTAAAGGCTGCTCTTGGCAGTTAAGCATGAGTCCAGTAGAAAAAGGAGAAGCGGGAGCAAACCGCCAGGCTTCCACCATCAGGGGTGAAAACCTGTCCACATAGGCCGCTGGTTCCTCCTAGTTAAACATGACGTTAAAACCAATAAAGAGTAACCGACGGGTTCTCACAATCAAATTTTATATTTGATGTGGCGCTATGAATTGGAATTCGAATTCCCAAGAGCACAGCCGTCATATCAAAGATCAAAACAACAATATCAAATATATCAGAACATGGGTGTGGCACAGAATAGTTGAAGGTTGACATCAAAGACCGTTTTTCTACCATATAACAATTTATTAATAACAAGAGACTAGACTACTACATTATCGAGTTTACATTTACGTTAATGTCCATCCAGTGGCACTATAACCAACAGCTAACTAGCAGCCCTTGCTGTGTGGCTGCATACTGAACTAACCTGAACACAGGTGTGCCCACTGACGACGCAATATTGCAAATCAAAGAAAAATATCACAGACTAAGTTACACCACAGCGAGTGATTTAATTACGTTAAAGTCCATCCAGTGGCATTTGCAACACAGCTATTCAACAGCCCCTCGAGAAATGACAGCAGGCTCCATCCTGCTGACACTTCGGGCTGACAACATGAACTAACTGAACAAATGAAGTATCCACTGATGACACAAGCAAGCAATCAATAGTGACACGGCTTCAGGTGTCCAGCTACTCTAATCACAAGCTTAAGGTCCTCCTTACAAACAGGAGAGACCCCCGTAACTAGGCGGGTAGTCTAACAGTGACTCCCCCTATCACGACTAAAGTGAACAAAGTCAGGCAAGGTGGGATTCTGGGACACAGCTCCACACATCCCAAGTTACTTTACCCTCGTCACTAGACGATAACCAAAAGAAATTGCCTTAATCAATTACCACATTGATTATGTGAATAATGATGGAAATTGACTGATCACAGCAGTCAGCAACAAAGTACTACTTTAATCACAAACAATTGTCTCACACTAGACAACAACATGATAGTACTCTACGTTAATACAAGTCATCTTGTCACAATAACTCAAACTCTTAAATTACATCACACTTGACTCCCTGCAAGTATTCAGTGAGTAATTCTTAATTAAGGTCAAACGGACCACTAATTACATCCCAATTGAGTTACGTTAACTAAGCCTACCCCAAGTGGGTGGCTTCTCAACAGTCTGTGTCATTAATTACTTTACTATGAGTGCTAATTACCCTAATTAACCTCGAGCAAATAATTAACTGTCACCAGGACGGATAATTAATCATACATAAATACGTCTCACTCCGCACTGCCTAAGCAGGTCTCATCAAACACGGTGAATTCACGGAAGAGGAGTTAATTACTAATTAACAATGAGTGCAACTTAATCCACTTTCACCAGACAGAATATGATTAATATAACGTATTATGCTAACCCCATGACCTCGCTTTACCGAGTCATCTGAGTCCTTAAGACTCCAGACGTTAATTACTCCACTAATTATCATGAGCCACTAATTGCCCTAACCCCGAAAGGTAATTAGTCTCGAGCAACTGACGTTAGCACTATCACTGACAGACTCTGACAGATCCTCTCCCACTACGTGAATTCATGATGAGAATGCTAATTACATAATTAGCTAGAGTGGTCAATTAGTTGTCACACGGACACTTAATTGCACCGGAAACGTGCTCCAACAAGCTCAAGTTCAACACTGTTCTCCCATAACAGCCCTCACTCATTCAACAACAACAAATGTGCACCCCCTTATCCAGTTAATTACCCCTAATTAACTCACTGAATCCTTAAGTCCTCAACACAACTTAAAGAAACAAAGTAACCCTAAGGTTACATAGGTCACACATATAATGGCATGCAAAACAACATAATTGCAACGCCCACATACGGTTGCGACTACTGCAACTCGTTAATTACTATGCCCACACAGTAATGACACACGGTTTTGCAACAACTCAAGGTATACCAATATTACTGCCCCCTCTAATCTTGCAAACGTTGCAAAAGATCGACCGATCCCGTTGGCTTCAGCAAGACAATTTACGTTAATATAAGGCACCGTCGCTCTACGCGGACAGCTGGCGCTAATTCTCCCATAATTAGGCAAATTAACTAATTGCTCGCTCTCATTAAGTGACTGAGAATTTCCCTGAATACTCAAAGGGTCCCCTTAAATCCTCAACACAGTTCCTAGGACAGTAATAACGTATGCCTGATAACACTGCACAAACCTGCACATAATGATACCGTCAGCATGCCCCCCATGCTAATGACATCATTAGGTAATCAGTCAGCAATCACATCTACTGCCTCACCACACAACACAATACAACCACATGCAAATCAACACATAGAAATGCCTTACATAAACAATGCAAATTAATCACCAGGACAATATACAGACCTCAGGATGTCCACTAATAACCCTGCCCCACGGGCCTGCTTAATTAACTCTACCCTGGCCTAATTACACCTGCAGTACCATGGCACTAACCAAGGCTGAACGATTATACAGAATCGACAGACTGGATCATTTATATGATGACTTTTCTACACTGACTGGTCCCAAACTCGAGTCAGTCTACACACAACAATATATCTACAGATATATAAATCTATAACTACATGATTTACTGTGGACAATATCCCTCTCCAGGTACTGCCTCTCAGTCACCTGGACGTGCACAGACAGGTCTCTCAGCTGCTTCCCTAGCCTGGCCGGGCTAGGAGACCACACAACTTTTCTACCATGATTTCCACTAATACTGAGACACTGTTACACTGTTCAAGTACTCACGTTTCCTTCCACACATTTTCTCATTTCCCAGGTCCTTACCACCTGGCTGTCAACACTTAGCTCGCTCCTCGTGCGTCGACAAGATGTGGCCCTAGGCTGTCCTGGGAAAGTGGCCAAGGGGGTGGCCAAAGGTGGTGGCCTAACATGTGGCCACCGCATGGCCTTCAGGAGGGTAGCCACGGGTGGCGCGTGACGTCACAGCACCCCACCCGGGCTTGCTGGTGCGTGGGGTGGGGTGGGTGGCCTGGGCTGGGGTGATGGACGGGTGGCCTGGAGGTGGCCACGTGGCGCCTGTGGGCGGCCTGGGGGTGGCCGCGGGGCATACACACATGGATGGGGAATCACTAACAACCCCATCATGCCAGAGCATGACTCGCTCTTACACTGGGGTGACACTGGCCGGCGTCACCACCACATGGACGACGTCGGGCGGAATTCAAAGTACAACAGGGGCCTGTAATATCACCATAATTACACTAGGAGGCCCTGCCCATTATTCCACCCAATTGTCCATGAACATACAGGATAATCTGAGCCACCTGCTACCCCATGGGGCTCTGATAGCTGCCCCATGGGTGATCACTGTCTCTGAGACTTTCCACTGTCCTGTATTCATCAGTCCCAGTTTCACGCGAATTTGGGCTTCGACACACCCAGGGTGGCTGGAGTGCCATGCAAAATGAGTAAACCGAACGACAGGAGCGATAACGGTGGTGGAGGTGGCAGGCCCGCCACCTCCACCTAGACCCTCCTTACACCCTGGCTGCCCAATTCAAACTAAACTCTTGGCAGGCTAGAGAGACTCACATCCCCATATCTCCCCCCCCCCTACCTTGCTTGACCAATCAGCAGGAAGCCGGCACGACTCCATGGTGCCGCTTCCAATCACAGACTTTGGCGCCAAAACTCGGCCTAAGGGTAGAAGTGCCTAAGCCAATCACAAGCGCCCCTCGCCTGGTGGCGTGGCGTGACGTCACAGGGAGGGGCAGGCCTAAACACCGCTCAACGTCTCCCTTGGTGGGGGGGAGGCAGCGTACCCCCACTGCCCCCCCCCCTCCAATCTCTAACGGTTCTTGAGTCAAACCACCTCACACCTTCACTTACAAATCTCTCTGTTTCACAGAACAGGAGAATTTCTGTAATTCTCTCTACAGAGCCATCACAGACCTCTAATTAGTTTTAACTGACAGCATTTAACATAAGCTTTCATATGACACCCAACAAGTATATGTAAATTTGAAAGCTTCAGTTTCTAGAGTCCCTAGAGCGACTAGCCTATTATAGAAACTTAGGAAAACTAGCTGAGGAGATTCTACAACTCCTCACAGTCGTAATAGGTATTAGGGAGCAAATAGGGGCCAGTCCAGGGGTGAGGAGAGATGTGGAGAAAGCCACAGTCAAAGAGATCCTTAAAGATGGTACAGATGGAGAGGGAAGCACCGAACATTAGAAAAGGTTTTCAGGCTTGGCCGGTACAACAAGGACAAAGATCGATTGATAAAAGTGGTTTTCAAAAGCGAGGACAAAAAAGAAGAAATTCTAGTGTGATGATAATCTCTTCCCAGAGATTGAGCCTGCTCCTTCTTCTAGCGTCACGTCCAACCCAATATTCAAGATACGTTTTCAGTGGCTTAAACGTATATATCAAGACAGCCACACGCACCTGCAACTCCCTCCTCCCCCCACTCCTGCACACCTGGTCGACCCGCCAACTGCTACTCCCAGCCAAACTACCGACTTGCGGCCGTCCTGCATTCTCATTGGCCGTTCAACAACACACCACTCCAGCTCCACGCCAATCACATTCCTCGCAAGCCAATGTCAGGACCGCCAGCAGTTCTCCAGTCAGAATATATCTAGTGCTCTTACTGTGAACACCTACTTGACTCACCTTGTGTGATCAAATAGAGGTTGATAGCTTGCGCATATATTCCCAGCACCATTTATCTTTGTATTCCTGTTAACGTAACCAGTTCCCCCCTTTTCAGTTTGTTATATATATTTTTACGTGTTTTACTTTTACATTATTTTAAATGCCAAGGAATTGTCTTTATTTTATTTTGTTTTCTAGATTAAGTAAAGTGCATTTTTTTATATTTGTGTTTTCGTGTATCTTACCTACCTTACCACAGATTATCAGACAAGCAGTCACTCTTTTTTTTCCTTTTTTTTATAACTTACATGTATGTGGCCCAGCATTGACATCTGCTATTTGGAAGACTGCCGACCACCATTTCCAACACGTTACCGTCACATATAATTGGGGGCCTGTCCTAGGAGCTTCACTCAGGTATTGGTAATTGTGGTAAGCGTACTTGGCTTTCATTCCCTTGCTTTCAATATTTACATTAATCACGTTTATTATTATATGGTGCTGTGTATATTGTGCATTACGGGAGTAGCATATGGTGAGTGTGAGACAACTTTGGATTACGTGGTGACTGTAGGCCGCAGTCATACTCTTAATTGGTCGTCTCCCCCTCTTGTGTTATTACCCGTGTTTAACATCTTTTGTCCCTCAGATATTTCTCACATTTTTGACAGATTATCACATAGGTACCCTGGTACTGTGGTCTGTCTCCGGGTCAATAGCACCTAATTTCTGCAATCCGACTCTAGGAGGAAAAGAGGGCCAAAGATCCTCTAGCACGGACTATTATTGGCGAGTTGGGACCTTGCCGATAGTTCTCGTCACCAGTTGACACTCGCACCCCTACTCGTTGGTCAGAATTGATGGTATTTACTCAAGGTAGGGAATTAGCTTTCTTTCTTTTGAGCACGAAGTTCGCTAATTCTGTAAATACCATATTCAATTTCAGTGGGTACCTTGCTTATGTTCTATAGTGACTCGGCAAGGTATGACTACATTTTTGGACTACCTCATTTCCTTAGGAACCATTTAGTGTTTCACTTGTCTTTTGAAACTCAGTTTCAACTAATTAGTAGGATTTTCTTGCCTTTATCCTCCCACAGTGAGTACCAGGTACAAGATTTCCTGCGACCTTAATCATTTACCATCTTGAATTAACTTTAATTATTAATAATTCCACAGGATAGGTAACAGTTGCCACGTTTCCTGTTTCTGACATTCACCATATTCTCACAGTATATTCGTGTCTCATTTATTTGCCATTTTTTACAATGTTTCGTATCCACGCTTTCAAGGCAGATCCAGAAAGTGAAATAGGGAACTTACGTCATGCTAAGAGGGTCGAATTGAGAACTCTTGCACATGAGTATCAATTAGAAGTTCCCCCTGACGCCAACAAGTATGCCATACATAATATAATTTTAGATTATCTTTTGGATGAAGGGAAGATAGATTCTGATACTCATGAACAACATACCATTTCAGATAAGCATGATTTGACAGCAATAAAGCTCAAGCTAGAACTTGCTAAGATCGAGCGGGAGCAACAACAGGAAGCAGCTGCAATCAGAGAACGTGAAGCTGCCATCAGAAAGGAAGAACAAGAACGTGAAGCTGCCCTAGCGAAAGAAGCTCTTCAACTTAAGAAAGAAGAAATCCACCTCAAAGAGCGAGAGGCCGCACTGAAGAAAGAAGAAAGTGAACGTGAGTTGGCCTTATACAAAGAGCGACTCGAGATGCAACGCGGCCACGACAAACGGCAAGCAGACTCGGTTCTAGACTATCATAGCAGAGAACTCGCGATGGACGCTACACACCAAGCTCAACTCCAACAAGCTGCAGCTAGTCTTCCTCCAAGTTTCAATGTCTCCCATGCAAGTAAGTTAATGCCCCCGTTCATAGAAACGGAGGTTGATGTGTTCTTCACAACTTTTGAGACCCTTGCTAATCAACTTAGTTGGCCTGACGACCAATGGGCTACCCTTCTCCGAGTACATTTAACAGGTAGAGCAGCCGTCACACTCAGCACTTTGGCATCAGAAAACGACTACACCACCTTGAAGCAAGCTGTGTTGGACGCCTACCTTCTCTCCACCGAAAGCTATCGACGAAAGTTCCGTGACTACGTCAAGGCAAGTACCACCACCTTCTTAGAATTTGCTAACACCAAACGGAGATATTTCATGAAATGGCTGGAGGCAGCACATGTCTCTACTTTTCCAGAGCTTGTCAACCTCATACTGGTTGAAGAATTTTTGAGACGTGTACCTCCTCCTGTCCGCCTATACTTAGCAGACAAAGAAGAGACCGATTTGGTGAAGTGCGCGAAGTCAGCTGACACTTACAGCCTCATCCACCGGCTGACACCAGAACCTACCAGTAAGAAGTCTTGGTACAGTTACGAGAAAGCGAGCCCAGATCAAGGTACCTCTCAACTGTACTGCAGGTATTGTCGACTCTATGGACATACCATAGAAAAATGTGGTAAGTCCCAATCTAAAGGTAACACCGAACCTCCTAAGCCCAAACCTACTCACCCTAAGTCCGGTAAGCCTGTAATGAATGTTGGTGTTCATGCTAATGATCTCTCTCTCTTTAGCAAGCATCTATATCCAGGAACTATCACTACCCACGGTTCAGATTCAGAGGGACGTTTTGGACTTAAGATCCTGCGGGACACAGCGGCTCTACAATCGATCGTCTTGAAATCAGCTGTGCCCAACGTCGCCTACACAGGAGAGACTGTATTCATCACTGACCTTACTGCTACTACTCCTTATCCTCTTGCCAGAGTTTACCTAGATTGTCCCTTCGTGACCGGTGAAGTCCAAGTCGCCGTCAGGGAAAAGCCTTTTCCCATGCCTGGAGTGCAACTTCTCCTGGGCAACGACTTGGCAGAAGACCAACAACCAAACAACCTGATCGTCAAGGACATATCCCAGGTGAGCAACTCTGTGTTGGATAACCCGATTTTTGAGCATGTTCCAGCAAAGGTTCAAGAGAGTGATGAAGTTCTCCTCCTGTTATGGTGACCACCCGTGCTCAAGCTGCACGACCACAGCCAGCTGACTCTACTGCTACCGCTGTCCCTCAGGACCCTTCGAAACTACCCCCAAATCTGACCGCTTTGGAGTTCCGTAAGTTACAGAGAGATGATCTTACCTTGACACCATTATTCTTTCAGGCTGAGACCCAATCCGACAGTGTTCCTGGGTTCTTTATGGAGAACGAATTACTCTATCGCAGGTATAGACCCAGTAAACTGAAGGACGAGGACGATTGGGCAGACGTTGAACAACTAGTGATTCCTACCAGCCTGCGGCCCACGATTCTACACCTGGCCCACGGAGCATTGTCACACTACGGGTTCAACAAGACTTACCATGGAATTCGACAAGACTACTACTGGCCAGGTATGGTTAACGATGTAAAGAATCATGTCAAACTGTGCCACGTGTGTCAGTTAGCCGGGAAACCGAACGTTTCCATTCCCAGAGCACCACTGATACCCATCCAGGTGCCTGAGGAACCGTTCCACAGACTTATTATTGACTGTGTTGGTCCCTTGCCTCGGACCAGTGCAGGCAACGCCTATATCTTAACTATCCTGTGTCCTACCACCAGATTCCCCATAGCAGTTCCAGTGAAAAACATTACGGCTGCTACAGTGGTGAAGAATTTATTGAAAATCTTCACCCAGTATGGATTTCCGAGGGAGATACAGAGCGACTGTGGCACCAACTTCACCAGTGATCTCTTCAAACGGACTCTGGAGGAGTTCAACATCAAACAGGTACTGTCCAGCCCCTATCATCCTGCTTCACAGGGTTCTCTCGAGCGTAGTCATCAGACTATCAAGGCACTCTTAAAAAAGTTTTGCAATGAGACCTCAAAGGATTGGGATAGGCAACTTGATCTCATTATGTGTATTTTCAGAAGTCTTCCCAACGAGTCACTAGGAGTATCTCCTTATGAGATGCTCTACGGACGTAAGTGCCGTACACCTCTCAAGGCTTTCAAGGATTCTCTACGTGATGCCACCTTCAGTGAGCATCAGAATGTGCCCCAGTATCTTCAAAACCTCCGACACATTCTAGAGAGGGTCCATTCCTTTGCTAGCAACAACCTACAGAAAGCCCAAGAGAGGATGAAGACTCGTTACGACCAGCACTGCCAAGTAAGGAAGTTTATACCGGGAGACTTAGTTCTTGCCTATTTCCCTATCCCAGGTTCTCCTTTACAGAACAGGTTCTCAGGACCCTACCGTGTTAAGGAGTGCCGGAACAACTTCAACTACGTTCTCGAGACCCCCGATAGGCGGCGGAAGACCCAGCTGTGCCACATCAATCTGCTCAAGCTCTATCATGGGGTTCCTCCCACTGTGTTAACCAACTTTACCTCATTTACAGGTCCATACAGCCACAGTGAGACCTTCCCTGCTTCTCCTGCCGAAAACGCTGACACTGAGACAGCGCTTTCTAATTCGGAAATCCTTACTGACATTTATAATCACCTTCAGGACAGTAATTGTGCTCCTTTATCATATTCTAATACATCTCTCGCCTCACCAGATATCACCAAGTCTCTCATCCTCCATATCGACGCCAGTGGTACCGGCAACGTGGGTGACCTGGTACAACAAGGCGAAGAGACTCTACATACCAACTACCATAAACGACACCACGAGCAACAAGGAGCTACTCGTCGTCCTGAACAGGCAACACTTTGCTCCATACCAGCAAAGTACTCAGTCCACCACCATCTACATGGACCACAACCATCTTCATTTCCTACAGACAGCCCAACTCAACCATCGACTACTTCTGTAATGGGCTTGCCAGCTACATCATTTCAGCCTGGAGATTGCTACACCCAGAAATCTAACTACATCATATCAGACGTCCTCTCCAGCATCACTGAGGTAGAGCCTGCTCCACCTCCCACTCCACCTCCCGTGAACGTGACTCCACCAGAACCGCAGGCTTCGGGGGAGAGTTGTGATGATAATCTCTTCCCAGAGATTGAGCCTGCTCCTTCTTCTAGCGTCACGTCCAACCCAATATTCAAGATACGTTTTCAGTGGCTTAAACGTATATATCAAGACAGCCACACGCACCTGCAACTCCCTCCTCCCCCCACTCCTGCACACCTGGTCGACCCGCCAACTGCTACTCCCAGCCAAACTACCGACTTGCGGCCGTCCTGCATTCTCATTGGCCGTTCAACAACACACCACTCCAGCTCCACGCCAATCACATTCCTCGCAAGCCAATGTCAGGACCGCCAGCAGTTCTCCAGTCAGAATATATCTAGTGCTCTTACTGTGAACACCTACTTGACTCACCTTGTGTGATCAAATAGAGGTTGATAGCTTGCGCATATATTCCCAGCACCATTTATCTTTGTATTCCTGTTAACGTAACCAGTTCCCCCCTTTTCAGTTTGTTATATATATTTTTACGTGTTTTACTTTTACATTATTTTACATGCCAAGGAATTGTCTTTATTTTATTTTGTTTTCTAGATTAAGTAAAGTGCATTTTTTTATATTTGTGTTTTCGTGTATCTTACCCAACCTTACCACAGATTATCAGACAAGCAGTCACTCTTTTTTTTTCCTTTTTTTATAACTTACATGTATGTGGCCCAGCATTGACATCTGCTATTTGGAAGACTGCCGACCACCATTTCCAACACGTTACCGTCACACTAGCAAAGAAAAGCAGCCTACTCAAAGTACAGAAGTTCAAGAAGGTGTTCCTGCAGAGGGATATAACCTGGGCGAGAGATTGAGGGCAGCAGCAGCGAGGAAGGGCGCAAAGAGAGAGAGAGACAGGAATCAGGAAACCACAGCCCGGAACCCCTCGACCCCAGAAGGGAGTGGGGAACCCTCCACAGGCAGTTCTACAGCCCCAGTGGGAGGAGGATCACACCTACCTCCCACCCAATAGAAGCTCTACCTGCCCCAGCCCCTATGCTCTACCATCATCTTAAGCCCTCCCTTTTCCCCCACCCCACTATCCCCTCCCCTCTCACCCACCCCGCTAAGCCCTCCCTTCTCCCCCTCCCCCCAAAGCCCTCCCTTCTCCACCTCCCCCCCCCAAGCCCTCCTTTCTCCTCCCCCCAAAGCCCGCCCACCTCCCCTACCCGCCCAAGCCCCTATCTTCCCCCCCCCCACCCAATCCCTCCCTTCTCTCCCACCCCTCCAAGCCCTCCCTTCGCTCCTACCCTCTCCAAACCAGATCATACAAGCCCCCTTAAAACCTAGGCCCCCCTCACCCTCAGCCCCCCTCACAACCCAAGACCCACCCTTCCCCCTCCCCTCCCCAGACCCTCCATGTTTACCTACTCCATTGGAATCAGCAGATATTGAAGATGGACAGAAAAGAGTCAGCTTCAAGGTGATGTACACAAACATTGATGGGATTAGTAGTAGGCATCCATCAGCCTCAGGAGACTATGGAGTTGCGCTCTGGTTGTCGGTCTGGAATGGCCTCACAAGGGCGCAAAGCCAGGGTAGGTTGAATCGGGGGAGAAGCTGTTACCCAGGCAGCAGGTCCCCCCTCTCCATGGCGCTGAAAGTCTCCAATGGAAAGGCATACGCCAATACGATTGGTTCCAGCGCCGTCGCAGGAATTGTGAGTTCCGGGGTTGACCTCGAAGGTGGTGAAGAAGGGCACAGGGACCTCCAACCCCGGAGACCGCCGTGGTCAGGGCCGGAGAAGAACCACCCCAACAAGGGCACGAACGACCCCAGCCTCCTGAAGCAGAGCCTGGGCCGCACGAGCCCCGGGAGGTGGACGGCCCGGTCCCGCACCTACGGGTCCCAGACAGAGATCGTCACAGCCCCCCTTCACCCGAGGCCGGCCTCCTTCAAGACCAAGTAGAAGGAAGAGTGATAATTATTAAATATTTTCAATTATTATTATGATAATTATTATAATAATAATTGAAAATATTTAATAATTATCACTCTTCCTTCTGATGATAGGATTACAAGGAAGGCAAGTGAACTTAGGGAAAGATCACACAAGAAGTAAATCCAGATGTAATTGGACTCACGGAAACAAAATTCTCAGGAATCATAACAAATACAGTGTTCCCCTAGGAATACACTGTAATAAGGAAGGAGAGGGAGGGTAGGGGAGGAGGTGGAGTGGCCCTACTCATGAGAAAGGAATGGAGTTTCAAGGAGATGGTTATCCCAGGCTGTGAAGGGTTTAGAGACTACATAACAGGCACCATGATGATGGGAGGACCAAGAGTAGTAGTAGCAGTGATATATAACCATCCATCAAATGACCCAGGGAAAAGTATGATAGAAACAACTTGGCAATTAAAAATATAATTGAGAGGGCAGCCTCTGCTGCCGGTACAATTCGATCCCATCTGCTCATCATAGTGATTTCGATCACGGAAGGATAGACTGGGAGAACAAGGATCCGCATGGAGGAGAGGAAACATGGTGAGCTAAACTACTGGAGATGGCAACAAGAAACTTCTTAAGCCAGCATGCCAGAGAACCCACTAGGATGAGGGGAAACGATGAACCAGTGAGGCTCGACTTAGTGTTCACTCCGAATGACTCCGACATAAGGGAAATTGACTTCGAGGCCCCAGTAGGAATGAGCGATCACAGTGTTCTGACATTTGAGTATGTGGTCGAAGAATTGCTAAAGCACTCGATAAAGGGAATTGAAAGCAAAGAGCTAGCATTCCGTAAGGGAAACTATTAGGCGTTAAGAAAATTCCTAACGGATCGGAAACTGAGTTAATGTGAAAGACGGCCCAAGACATGATGGAATACATCACCCAGAAATATAAGGAGGCAGCAGAAAGGTTTATCCCGGCCCAAAAGGTAAAAAATAAAATGCAGATGAGAAACCTTTGGTTTAATCAGAGATGTAAACTAGCTAGGCAAGTAAGTAAAAGATCATGGAGAAACTATAGAAACAACAGGACACCTGAGAGCAGAGAAGGATACCAGAGAGCCAGGAATGAATACGTCACTGAATGAATGGTCCAACAAAGGGCTATTAGGTTCAACCCGAGTAAATGTAAGGTAATGAAACTAGGCAGTGGAAACAGGAGGCTAGACACAGGATACCGAATGGGGGAGGACGTCCTTCATGAAACGGACAGAGAGAAAGAAAGATCTGGGAGTTGATATCACACCAAACCTGTCTCCTGAAGCCCACATCAAAAGAATAACATCTGCTGCGTATGCAAGGCTGGCAAACATCAGAATTGCCTTCAGGAACCTATGTAAGGAATCATTCAGAACCTTATATACCACATATGTAAGACCAATTCTGGAGTTGGGGCCCGTACCTTGTCAAGCAGAAGGCGAAGCTAGAAAAAGTTCAGAGGCATCCCAAAACTAAGAGGCATGAGTTACCAAGAAAGGCTGCGGGAAATGCACCTCACGACACTGGAAGACAGAAGAGTAAGGGAAGACATGATCACTACCTACAAAATTCTCGGAGGATTTGACCGGGTAGATAAAGAAAAACTGTTTAACACGGGTGGTACGTGAACAAGGAGACACAGGTGGAAACTGAGTACCCTATTAAGCCACCGGGATATTAGAAAGAACTTTTTCAGTGTCAGAGTAGTTAACAGATGGAATGAATTAGGCAGTGATGTTGTGGAGGCTGACTCCATACACAGTTTTAAATATAGATATGAAGAGCTCAGTAAGCTCAGAAATTTGTACACCAGTTGATTGACAGCAGAGAGGCGGGATCAAAGAGCCAGAGCTCAACCCTCTCAAGCACAACTCGGTGAGTACAACTAGGTGAGGACACACACACACACACAGAATATTATAGGAAAATAGGATATTTATTTATTTATTTGTTATATAAAATTAAGTTATAATGTAGAATTAATGTTAAATGTTTCCAAAGGCGTAAAAAACCAGTCGGTAGCTGTACCGAAAACCTTTCTATAACATCAAACAATAACGTTATGTTTTCAAAACAAGGCGTCTTCAAGCGCCTTGTCGAAGTCATCCATGTTCTTTTGTTCACGGTCCTGTAATTTTTCTTCCCTCTTTTTGTGAAACATAATCATTGATTTGGTAAGCTTGCATTGTTGCTCAAATATTTGTTGTTGAAGCTCTTTTTCTCTTTGCCTATTAAATTCCAAGTCCCGACGTTTTTGTTCTTTCTTCATTGCAGCCATTCTACATTGTTCACATTCAGCATCCTACTGTGTGCGGCCCTTTTCTAGCCCTATCTTGACTGACCGTTTTTGGTCGACCTTGTTGGCTGACGCAGTCATTGTTGGCTTCGTCATAGCTCGAAGGTTGAAGGTTCGTTTGAAAGCCTTTGCCAAATGACAGAGGAAATAGAAATATCACAGACAGAGAAAAATTAGTGAGGGTTATAGAAATTTTTACATGAAGTGATAAGTCGTGGTGACGATGATGGGAGTAGAGTAGTCGTGGTGATGATGCTGGGAGTAGAGTAGTCGTGGTGATGATGATGGGAGTGTAGTAATGGGCTGATGATGTTGGTGGTGATGTAATGAGGTGATGATGTTGGGAGTGGAGTAATGTGGTGATGATGATGAGAGAGTAGTAATATAGTTATGATGATAGGAGTGGATTAATGAGGTGAAGTTGATGGGAGTGTAGTAATATGGTGATGATCGTGGGAGTGGAGTAAAGTATTGATGGTGATGGGAGTGTAGTAATGTGGTGATGATCTTGGGCGTGTAGTAAAGTTGTAATGATGATGGAAGTGGCGAAATGTGGTGGTGATGGTGATGGGAGTGAAGTTATATCGTGATGATGGTGGGAGTAGAGTACTGTGGTGATTATGATGAGAGTTGCGAAATGATTTGATGATGATGATGATGGTAGTGTAATAATGATAATGATGTTGGGAGTGTCTTAATGGGGTGAAAATGTTAGGAATGTACTAACGGTGATACTGATGAGAGTGGAGTAATGTAGAGATGATGATGGGATTGGAATAGTGTGATGATGATGGGAGTGTAATAATAAGGTGATGATGATGGCAGTGTTCAAATGTGTTGATGATGATGGGAGTGGAGTAATGTGGTGATATAGATGGGAGTGGAGTAATGTGGTGATTTTAATGGGATAGGAGTAATGTGATGATGATGATGGCAGTGTAATAATATGGTGATTATGATGGAAGTGTTGTGATGTGGTGATGATGATGATGCGAGTAGAGTAATGTGGTCATGATGGTGATGATCTTGGATGTGTAGTAATGTGGTGATGATGTTGGATGTGTAGAAATGTGGTGATGATGTTGTATGTGTAGTAATGTGGTGATGATGTTGGGAATGCTCTAATGCGGTGATGATGAAGGGAGAGAAGTATTGTGGTAATGATGATTGAAGTGGAGTAATGAGGTGACGATGATGGGTGTGTAGTAATGTGGTGAAGATGATAGGAGTGGATTAATCAGGTAAAGTTGATGCAAGTGTAGTAATATGGTGATGATCGTGGGATTGGAGTAAAGTATTGATGGTGATGGGAGTGTAGTAATGTGGTGATGATCTTGGGCGTGTAGTAAAGTTGTAATGATGATGGAAGTGGCGAAATGTGGTGGTGATGATGATAGGAATGAAGTTATATCGTGATGAAGATGGGAGTGGAGTAGTGTGATGATGGTGGTGGGAATGGGGTAATGTAGTGATGATGAAGGACGTGAAGTAATGTGGTGATGATAAAGGAAGTGATATAATGTGGTGATGATGATGGGAGTGTAGTAATGTGGTGATGATGATGGGAGTGTAGTAATGTGGTGATAATGATGGGAGTGAAGTTAGGTCGTCATGATGGTGGGAGTGGAGTAATGTGGTGATTATGATGAGAGTGGAACAATGTGGTGATCATGATGAAAGTGAAGTAATGTGACGATGATGATGGGATTGGAGTAATATAGTGATGATGATGAGGGGAGTAATGTAGTGATAATGATGGGAGTGTAGTAATGTGATGATAGGAGTATAGTAATGTGGTGATGTTGATCGGAGTGTAGAAATGTGGTGATGATGATGGGAGTTGAGTATTATATTTATGATGATGAATGGAATAATCTGGTGATGATGATGGGAGTTTAGTAATATATTGATTCTGATGAGTGAAGTAATATAGTGATGATGATGAATGGAGTAATGTGGTGATAATAGTGGGAGTGGAGTAATGTGGTGATGATGATGGTGGGTTGGAGTGAAGAGGGAGTGGAGTGAAGAAGTGAAATGGGAGTAATATATGGATAATGATGGGAGTGTAGAAATGGGGTGATGATGGCGGGAGTGTAGTAATGTTGTAATGATGATGGGAGTGAAGTAATTTGGTGCTGATGATGATGGGAGTTATGTCTTGACAATGGATATAGTGCAGTAATGCGGTGATTATGATGAGAGTGGAGTAATGTGGTGATGAAGATGACAGTGGAGTAATGTGGTGATGATAATGTTGGGAGATCAGTAATGTGATAATGATGGTATAAGTATAGTAATGTATTGATGATGGAGGGAGTGTAGTAATATTATGATGGTGATGGGAGTGTAGTAATGTGGTGATGATGTTGGGAGTGTAGTAATGTGGTGATGATGTTGGGAGTTGAGTATTGTTGTGCTGATGATGATGAGAGTGGAGTAATGTGGTGATGATTATATGAGTGTAGTAATGTTATGATGTTCATGGGAGTGGAGTAATGTGGTGATGATGATTAGTGGAGTTATGTGGTGATGAGAATGGCAGTGTAGTAATGTTGTTATGGGGATGGGAGTGGATTAATGATGTAAAGTTTATGGGAGTGTAGTAATGTGGTGATGATGATGGGAGTTGAGTAACATATTGATGTTGATAAGTGGAATAATGTTGTGATGATGAGCCGGTGAGAGCCGAGCGGACAGCACGCTGGACTTGTGATCTTTTGGTCCCGGGTTCGATCCCGGGCGCCGTCGAGAAACACTGGGCAGAGTTTCTTTCACTCTATGCCCCTGTTACCTAGCAGTAAAATAGGTACCTGGGTGTTAGTCAGCTGTCACGGGCTGCTTCCTAGGGGTGGAGGCCTTGTCGAGGACCGGGCTGCGGGGACACTAAAAAGTCCCGAAATCATCTCAAGATAACCTCAAGATGATGAGAGTGTAGTAATGTGGTAATAAAGATGGGAGTGGAGAAATGTGGTGATGATGATGAGATTGTAGTAATGTGATGATGATGATGGGAGTGTAGTAATATGGGAGATGATGGGAGATGATGGTCGGATTGGAGTAATATGGTGATGATGATTGGAGTGTAGTAAAGTGGTGATGATAGTGGAAGTGGGGGAATATAGTGATGATTGGAATGTAGTATTGTTGTGGTGATGATGGGAGTGTAGTTGTCGTGGTGATGGTGGAAGTGGAGTAATGTGTTGATGACGATAGAAGTTAAAGTAACGTTGTGATGATGATGGGAGTGTTATAATGTGGTGATGACGATGAAAGTGTACTAATGTGATGATGATGATGATAATGATGGTGATAATGGTGGGAGTGGAGTAATGTGGTGATGATGATTGAAGTGTAGTAAAGGTGTGATGATAGTTGGATTGGAGTAGTGTGATGATAGTGGGAGTGGAGTAATGTAGTGATGATGACGGGAGTAGAGTATTGTGGTTATGATGGTGATAATGATGGTGATGATTTTGGGAGTGAAGCAATGTGGTGATGATTTTGGGAGTGAAGTAATGTGGCGATGATATTAGGAGTGTAGTAATGTTATGTAGTAATGTAAACTCTTCGCTTTTGAAAGGCGAAGAGTTAGGGGTGACATGATAGAGGTTTACAAGTGGATAAATGGACAAAACAAAGGGGATATTAATAGGGTATTAAAAGTATCAACACAAGACAGAACACGAAACAATGGGTATAAATTAGATAAGTTTAGATTTAGGAAAGACTTGGGTAAATACTGGTTCAGTAACAGGGTTGTTGATTTGTGGAACCAATTACCGCGTAACATTGTGGAGGTGGGGTCCCTCGATTGTTTCAAGCATGGGTTGGACATGTATATGAGCGGGATTGGGTGGTTATAAATAGGAGCTGCCTCGTATGGGCCAATAGGCCTTCTGAAGTTGCCTTTGTTCTTATGTTGTAATGATGACGGGAGTGGAGTAATGTGGTGGTGATGATGACGGGAGTGAAGTTATATCGTGATAATGATGGAAGTGGAGTAACGTGGTGATAATGATGGGAGTGGAGTAATGTGATGATGATGATGATGGGAGTGTAGTAATGTTATGATGATGCTGGCAGTGTTGTAATGTGTTGATGATGATGGGAGTGGAGTAATGTTGTGATGATGGTGGGAATGGAGTGATGTGGTGATCCTGATGGGAGTGGAGTAATGTAGTGATCATTAAAAGAGTGGAGTAATGTGGAAATGTTGTAATGTAATTATGATGGTGGGAGTGGACTAATGAGGTGAAGTTGATGGGACTGTCGTAATATGGTGATGATCGTGGGAGTTGAGTAACATATTAATGATGATGATGGGAGTGTGGTAATGTGGTGACGATGTTTTGAATTTAGTAATGTTGTATTGATGATGGGAGGGGAGTAATGTGGTTGTGATGATGATGGGAGTGATGTTATGTCGTGATGATGGTGGTGTTATAATAAGGTGATGATGATGATGGAAGTGGAATAATGTGGTGATGATGTTGGATGTGGAGTAATGTGGTGATGATGATGATGATGGTAAGGAAGTAATATGAAGATGATGATGGGAGTGGAGTAATGTGGTGAGGATGATGGCAGGAGTGGAGTAATGCAGGGATAATAATTGGAGTGTAGAAATTGGGTGATGATTTCAAGAGTGTAGTAATGTTGTGATGATGTTGGGATTCGAGTAATATGGTGATAATGGTGAGAGTGTAGAAATGTTGTGATGATGACGGAAGTGTAGTAATGCAGTTAAGATGATGGGAGTGGACAATGTGGTGAAGTTTATGGGAGTGTAGTAATATGGTGATGATCGAGGGAGTGGACTAAAATATTGATGATGATGATGGGAGTGTATTAATGTTGTGATGATTTTAAGAGTGTAGTAAATGTTGTAATGATGATGCGAGTGGAGTAATGTGGTGCTGATGATGATGGGAAGCCTTGATAATGGATTGAGTGCGCAGGAATATCCCTGCAAAAAAAATTGATTGAGTGGAGTTATTACTCCACTCCCATCATTATGATGAGAGTGAAATAATGTGATAATGATAATAGAAGTGGAGTAATGTGGTGATGATGATGTGACTGGAGTAATGTGGTGATGATAAAGTTGGGAGTGCAGTAATGTGGTGATGATGGTGGAAGCGTAGTAATGTGGTGATGATGATGGGAGTGTAGTGATGTTGTGAAGATCGTTGGAGTGGAATAATGTAGTGATGATGCAGGGATTGTAGTAATGTAGTGATTATGTTGGGAGTGTAGTAATGTTGTAATGATGATGGTAGTGGAGTAATGTCGTGGTGATGATGATGTGAGTGAAGTTATGCCGTGATAATCGTGGGAGTGGAGAAATGTGGTGATTATGATGCAAGTGGAGTAATATGGTGATGATGATCAATGGAGTTATGTGGTGATGATCATGGGAATGTTGTAATGTGGTGATGATGGGTGGGGTGTAGTAGGGGGTGAAGTTATATCGTGATGATGGTGGGAGTGGAGTTGTTGGAATAACCAACACATTAGTCTCCCTTAACTCCTAATATTAATACTTCTAATAACACTAACACATAGAATTAACAACTTTAGCGTTTCCATAGTAAAGTTATCGTGGTGATGATGATGGTAGTGTAGGTGTCGTGCTGATGATGATGGTAGTGTAGTAATGTGGTGAAGATGATGTTAGTGTAGTAATGTGATGATGGTAAGAGTTTAGTAATGTGGTGATGATGATGATGGGAGTGGAGTAATATGGTGGTGATGACGATGGGGTGAAGTTATATCGTGATGATGGTGGGAGTGGAGTTGTTGGAATAACCAACACATTAGTCTCCTTAACTCCTAATATTAATACTTCTAATAACACTAACACATAGAATTAACAACTTTAGCGTTTCCATAGTAAAGCATAATTTAGCGAGAAAATTCCCAGCCACCATGACGCCAAGCGCCGATTGCAGGCTTAAACATGAAATCTAATCCACACCTGTTGGAGAAATAGAGAGTTCAGGTAATTAATCTTTCTTTCTAAAATTATTGTTCTTTATGAAGGAAATAACCATTTTGCATGCTTATGCGTACTGAGCTCGGGTATTTTACCAAATTCATTATCCCAGTGAAATATTACTGTGGCGTAAAGTAAAAACATGTCAACCCTTCTCATTCAATTTGTGCAATGTTAATTAGATCAATTGCCTTACGAGAAACGGTATTCTTATCCAATATTTATTGGTGAATATAATATAGATAGTACTCCTTCCGATTCCCAAATAATTAATAATAAACCGAAATGGTTTATGTCCGGGATCGCTATGAGCGTCTTTGCGCATGCGAAACCGAGCGTGGTGGGAGTAAGGAGGCGGGACTCAAGCATAAGGCCTCGCAGGGTGCACACGTGCCTCCACAGACGGCAGCCATTTAATACCATCACGTGGTCTACAGTACTCAATTGTTTAATTACGTGTCAACAACTATAGTCACGGTCCGTAATCACACATACACAGCAGTGAACGTCAGGGAATAGCAGACGCGATATCGGCAGACCTTAGTGTTCTCACACGCTCACGTTAAGTATACTTTTCTAGTTTGATGCATCATTCAAGATTGTGTATTTGTGGGTAGTCTGTCGTTATGTTACGAGAAGATCAATAACACAATGTTAGTTGATTCTCCCCTTATTCCAATCTCAACAAATATTGGCATAATTCATAGCCTAATCAAATGCTACTCAAATTTCCGTGATTGCAGCGTGTAGACGAGGATGTACCAAGTTTTCCTTCCTGCACCTACGATGTTCACCACTGGTGTTTCTTCCTTATTGGGACCTTGTGATCACGAGGACGAGTAACGAAACGGACTTAGTGAAGTCGTCTTACAGCTAAGACAAATATTGTTTCATAGAAATTTTGAATTAGGCTATTATCAACTTCTATATACAATTATGTAGGATGGTCAAAAAGAATAATGTAACGCAATAATTTATTGCTCAGCACTCAATGAGTCTGCATTTATTATTTCTTAGGATTTAATATTCTTTTAATATTTTGATTATTTAATATTTCATGATTTTGAATCTACATTCTAGTTCAGAATGTGCCATTTTACTAACCCTTTAATGAACTAGTGACGAACCATACTGGATCCTAGATATATATATGAACTTCTTGAAATAACCCCCCAATGTTGATATTTGAGGCTGTTAACTTTAATCAATTAATAATACAGTTCATTCATTCTCTTTAAGTGACTGGTAAATAAGTTACCATACATAGGCACTGGTTCTATAGTGTCAATCTTTAATCACGTTTATTTGTTTTCCCTCTTTTCTCAAAAGTGGGTAGTCCTTCGATTTATATTAATTGTCATAATTAAATAATTCTATATTTGAGTCAAAGAAGCAGATAACCAACATTTTGGTCCTTTTCGAACCGGATCCATACTAATTAACATTAAACTCTAAATCGGTTATCAGAGACCTAAACAACATTTTGTTCCTCTTCGAACCAGAATAGATAGCTGAGAATCAAGCTATCCTAATTAACTATTACTAATCACATTGTGTAGTAACTTAGGTTAAACATATTTCATTATCTGTTGCTACCAGCAGTGTACCACATATGTTAGCCTAACCCACACCAATTTACCACATGTATAAGGTAGCATTAGTGAGACATAGTCAGTTACCCACAACACTCAGACCTCACATTGAGGTAAGAATCTTCAGGTCACCAGGAGCAACAGCTCACGATTTCTTCAATAACTCTACATTAACACCTGCGTTAGATTGGCCTCACCATCTAACAATAATTTACTTAGGTGGTAATGACATCCATCCTACTCGACACCCAGCTGAATTAATTAATCATCTTAAAACAATAATTTCCTCATTTAAACTTGTTAGCAGTTCAGTAGTGTTCACATTAGTGGAACCTCGCCAACCAAGTAATGATAATCATTGGGGAGTGAGTCCAGAATATTACCAATGGGCTGCCAAATATATTAACTTTCGGCTGAGGAAAAAGAGTACGATTGGATGCCACTTACATCCAATTTACAGCCAGACCATACATGCAAAACCTGGCAAGAGATGGTGTACACCTGTCAGGTGAGTCTAGGTCACATGTAGTTGATAAATTGGTCAACACAATCAACCATCATAAGAGGCTGTGGCTAGCAAGCCAAAGTTAACTAACTATATATATTATAATTGTCACTTGTGTGTGTGCAAGGGCACATTTATATATTACAAAATCTAAAAACAAACAAAAACACAGCACCTATATTCACATTACTGCACCATTAATTAATTTTATGCTAACCTTTATTAGGTAGGAATTTAGGCTGTGGTTGTGATGAGTTTTGCACAAGTGCAGATTAAATAACTTAGTAGTTTCTTTATTAGAAATTATTTCAACTAGTCTTGAACTAGAAGGTAGTGTACATATATTATTCATTATTGTGTTGACCCTGATTAGGGTGGGATATACGTATATATAAATCATTTATTGTGTATTCACTATTTATATATATAAATTTTGAGTGCTACTGAATGTTCACTATTTCATCAAATGGTGATAATGAAGCGCAAGCCAAAGATATTCCAATAGTAACATTCATGTATTACTCAAATCATAGCTACTTGTTGTTAGGTAGAAGCATTTAACCCCAGAATGAGGTAGAGTGCAACTTAGCCAGAATAATTTAGGCTATCTTCATTTGTTTGTCAACTAATGAACAAGTACCCAAGCTACTCAAGCAATACCTATTCAAGTCTTATGAAACTTGAAATTAAAGCCACCATGGCTACTCCTGAAAAATTAAAGGGACCTTTATTGGCCTAAAGGTAATTTAACAAGACTGACCAATAAGTCTGAAGCTTTATCTAAAGCAACTCCCATTGATCACAATCAATTAGAATATCATTGGGAGTAGCTGATCTCAAATTTGATCAAGTCAGATCTACAATCAGGTCTTATCTTGATATACTAAATGCAGCAGAAACTGATCCTGAAATAGATCAAACTCTAGCTGAAAC
>WNGS01155723.1:163320-177843 GCA_020271785.1 Procambarus virginalis
TCATCATCATCATCACATTACTCCACTCCCATCATTATCACCACATTACTCCACTTCCATCATTATCACGATATAACTTCACTCCCGTCATCATCACCACCACATTACTCCACTCCCGTCATCATTACAACATAAGAACAAAGGCAACTTCAGAAGGCCTATTGGCCCATACGAGGCAGCTCCTATTTATAACCACCCAATCCCGCTCATATACATGTCCAACCCATGCTTGAAACAATCGAGGGACCCCACCTCCACAATGTTACGCGGTAATTGGTTCCACAAATCAACAACCCTGTTACTGAACCAGTATTTACCCAAGTCTTTCCTAAATCTAAACTTATCTAATTTATACCCATTGTTTCGTGTTCTGTCTTGTGTTGATACTTTTAATACCCTATTAATATCCCCTTTGTTTTGTCCATTTATCCACTTGTAAACCTCTATCATGTCACCCCTAACTCTTCGCCTTTCCAAAAGCGAAGAGTTTACATTACTACATAACATTACTACACTCCTAATATCATCGCCACATTACTTCACTCCCAAAATCATCACCACATTGCTTCACTCCCAAAATCATCACCATCATTATCACCATCATAACCACAATACTCTACTCCCGTCATCATCACTACATTACTCCACTCCCACTATCATCACACTACTCCAATCCAACTATCATCACACCTTTACTACACTTCAATCATCATCACCACATTACTCCACTCCCACCATTATCACCATCATTATCATCATCATCATCACATTAGTACACTTTCATCGTCATCACCACATTATAACACTCCCATCATCATCACAACGTTACTTTAACTTCTATCGTCATCAACACATTACTCCACTTCCACCATCACCACGACAACTACACTCCCATCATCACCACAACAATACTACATTCCAATCATCACTATATTCCCCCACTTCCACTATCATCACCACTTTACTACACTCCAATCATCATCACCATATTACTCCAATCCGACCATCATCTCCCATCATCTCCCATATTACTACACTCCCATCATCATCATCACATTACTACAATCTCATCATCATCACCACATTTCTCCACTCCCATCTTTATTACCACATTACTACACTCTCATCATCTTGAGGTTATCTTGAGATGATTTCGGGACTTTTTAGTGTCCCCGCAGCCCGGTCCTCGACAAGGCCTCCACCCCTAGGAAGCAGCCCGAGACAGCTGACTAACACCCAGGTACCTATTTTACTGCTAGGTAACAGGGGCATAGAGTGAAAGAAACTCTGCCCAGTGTTTCTCGACGGCGCCCGGGATCGAACCCGGGACCAAAAGATCACAAGTCCAGCGTGCTGTCCGCTCGGCTCTCACCGGCTCATCATCACAACATTATTCCACTTATCAACATCAATATGTTACTCAACTCCCATCATCATCACCACATTACTACACTCCCATAAACTTTACATCATTAATCCACTCCCATCCCCATAACAACATTACTACACTGCCATTCTCATCACCACATAACTCCACTAATCATCATCACCACATTACTCCACTCCCATGAACATCATAACATTACTACACTCATATAATCATCACCACATTACTCCACTCTCATCATCATCAGCACAACAATACTCAACTCCCAACATCATCACCACATTACTACACTCCCAACATCATCACCACATTACTACACTCCCATCACCATCATAATATTACTACACTCCCTCCATCATCAATACATTACTATACTTATACCATCATTATCACATTACTGATCTCCCAACATTATCATCACCACATTACTCCACTGTCATCTTCATCACCACATTACTCCACTCTCATCATAATCACCGCATTACTGCACTATATCCATTGTCAAGACATAACTCCCATCATCATCAGCACCAAATTACTTCACTCCCATCATCATTACAACATTACTACACTCCCGCCATCATCACCCCATTTCTACACTCCCATCATTATCCATATATTACTCCCATTTCACTTCTTCACTCCACTCCCTCTTCACTCCAACCCACCATCATCATCACCACATTACTCCACTCCCACTATTATCACCACATTACTCCATTCATCATCATCACTATATTACTTCACTCATCAGAATCAATATATTACTAAACTCCCATCATCATCACCAGATTATTCCATTCATCATCATAAATATAATACTCAACTCCCATCATCATCACCACATTTCTACACTCCGATCAACATCACCACATTACTATACTCCTATCATCACATTACTACACTCCCATCATTATCACTACATTACTCCCCTCATCATCATCACTATATTACTCCAATCCCATCATCATCGTCACATTACTTCACTTTCATCATGATCACCACATTGTTCCACTCTCATCATAATCACCACATTACTCCACTCCCACCATCATGACGACCTAACTTCACTCCCATCATTATCACCACATTACTACACTCCCATCATCATCACCACATTACTACACTCCCATCATCATCACCACATTATATCACTTCCTTTATCATCACCACATTACTTCACGTCCTTCATCATCACTACATTACCCCATTCCCACCACCATCATCACACTACTCCACTCCCATCTTCATCACGATATAACTTCATTCCTATCATCATCACCACCACATTTCGCCACTTCCATCATCATTACAACTTTACTACACGCCCAAGATCATCACATTGCTACACTCCCATCACCATCAATACTTTACTCCAATCCCACGATCATCACCATATTACTACACTTGCATCAACTTTACCTGATTAATCCACTCCTATCATCTTCACCACATTACTACACACCCATCATCGTCACCTCATTACTCCACTTCAATCATCATTACCACAATACTTCTCTCCCTTCATCATCACCGCATTAGAGCATTCCCAACATCATCACCACATTACTACACATACAACATCATCACATCACCATTTCTACACATCCAACATCATCACCACATTACTACACATCCAAGATCATCACCATCATGACCACATTACTCTACTCGCATCATCATCATCACCACATCACAACACTTCCATCATAATCACCATATTATTACACTGCCATCATCATCATCACATTACTCCTATCCCATTAAAATCACCACATTACTCCACTCCCATCTATATCACCACATTACTCCACTCCCATCATCATCAACACATTTGAACACTGCCATCATCATCACCTTATTATTACACTCCCATCATCATCACACTATTCCAATCCCATCATCATCTCTACATTACTCCACTCTCATCAGTATCACCGTTAGTACATTCCTAACATTTTCACCCCATTAAGACACTCCCAACATCATTATCATTATTACACTACCATCATCATCATCATCAAATCATTTCGCAACTCTCATCATAATCACCACAGTACTCTACTCCCACCATCATCACGATATAACTTCACTCCCATCACCATCACCACACATTTCGCCACTTCCATCATCATTACAACTTTACTACACGCCCAAGATCATCACCACATTACTACACTCCCATCACCATCAATACATTACTCCACTCCCACGATCATCACCATATTACTACACTCCCATCAACTTCACCTCATTAATCCACTCCTATCATCATAACTATATTACTACTCTCTCATCATCATCACCACATTACTCCACTCCCAACATCATCACCTCATTACATCACCACCAACATCATCAGCCCATTACTACACTCCCATCATCATCACCACGACTACTCTACTCCCAGCATCATCACCACGACTACTCTACTCCCATCATCGTCACCACGACTTATCACTTCATGTAAAAATTTCTATAACCCTCACTAATTTTCTCTGTCTGTGATATTTCTATTTCCTCTGTCATTTGGCAAAGGCTTTCAAACGAACCTTCAACCTTCGAGCTATGACGAAGCCAACAATGACTGCGTCAGCCAACAGGTCGACCAAAAACGGTCAGTCAAGATAGGGCTAGAAAAGGGCCGCACACAGTAGGATGCTGAATGTGAACAATGTAGAATGGCTGCAATGAAGAAAGAACAAAAACGTCGGGACTTGGAATTTAATAGGCAAAGAGAAAAAGAGCTTCAACAACAAATATTTGAGCAACAATGCAAGCTTACCAAATCAATGATTATGTTTCACAAAAAGAGGGAAGAAAAATTACAGGACCGTGAACAAAAGAACATGGATGACTTCGACAAGGCGCTTGAAGACGCCTTGTTTTGAAAACATAACGTTATTGTTTGATGTTATAGAAAGGTTTTCGGTACAGCTACCGACTGGTTTTTTACGCCTTTGGAAACATTTAACATTAATTCTACATTATAACTTAATTTTATATAACAAATAAATAAATAAATATCCTATTTTCCTATAATATTCTGTGTGTGTGTGTGTGTCCTCACCTAGTTGTACTCACCGAGTTGTGCTTGAGAGGGTTGAGCTCTGGCTCTTTGATCCCGCCTCTCTGCTGTCAATCAACTGGTGTACAAATTTCTGAGCTTACTGAGCTCTTCATATCTATATTTAAAACTGTGTATGGAGTCAGCCTCCACAACATCACTGCCTAATTCATTCCATCTGTTAACTACTCTGACACTGAAAACGTTTTTTCTAATATCCCGGTGGCTTAATAGGGTACTCAGTTTCCACCTGTGTCTCCTTGTTCACGTACCACCCGTGTTAAACAGTTTTTCTTTATCTACCCGGTCAAATCCTCCGAGAATTTTGTAGGTAGTGATCATGTCTTCCCTTACTCTTCTGTCTTCCAGTGTCGTGAGGTGCATTTCCCGCAGCCTTTCTTGGTAACTCATGCCTCTTAGTTTTGGGATGCCTCTGAACTTTTTCTAGCTTCGCCTTCTGCTTGACAAGGTACGGGCCCCAACTCCAGAATTGGTCTTACATATGTGGTATATAAGGTTCTGAATGATTCCTTACATAGGTTCCTGAAGGCAATTCTGATGTTTGCCAGCCTTGCATACGCAGCAGATGTTATTCTTTTGATGTGGGCTTCAGGAGACAGGTTTGGTGTGATATCAACTCCCAGATCTTTCTTTCTCTCTGTCCGTTTCATGAAGGACGTCCTCCCCCATTCGGTATCCTGTGTCTAGCCTCCTGTTTCCACTGCCTAGTTTCATTACCTTACATTTACTCGGGTTGAACCTAATAGCCCTTTGTTGGACCATTCATTCAGTGACGTATTCATTCCTGCTCTCTGGTATCCTTCTCTGCTCTCAGGTGTCCTGTTGTTTCTATAGTTTCTCCATGATCTTTTACTTACTTGCCTAGTGTCGCGATGGTGGATTTGGTGGTGCTACCGCTGACGAACCACCCAACCCACAACTCGACAAATGCTCATATTTCACTAGGAGATCACACTAGGCACTTCTGGCTCTTGGAGAGGGGCTCAACGTCACACGTTTAGGGGATGCGGCTCCAACACGCAGCCTTGTTGTCACGTGCACACACCCACTCGAGCCGCTGTGACTCCCCACTCTCTCCTTATGGAATATGACCTCCTCAATCCCCTTTGTCTTACTAGACTTCTGTCTTACCCTGTCCACAGCAGTGGTTCCTGTTTCTTGCTCTCTCTCTCTCCTTCTTTACTATTTCCTGGGAAGCCTCACTGGGACAAGTGCAAACACCAGCAAATTTGAATACATTTACTGGACGAAGTACATAACAATACACGCATACATATAATAATAATGATGAATCCTATACTCTGTACTATTATAATCAGGTTGCACTCCAACACCATCAGAACTCTATCCTCAGCTTGCTAAGTGGTATCCTATCTCTTGGTATTATCAACCTCCTCAAGTAGATTAAGTCTTACAATATAATGTTACACTACCATCAAGAGAATGTATACATATATATATACCTATAAACACATATAAGGCAAATCAGCATTTGAAAGCAATAACATACATATATATATATCAGTATAAATGATCCGTGCCACACAACGAATCAATCGACCATTCTATCAGTCTTAGAATACATATATATCTGTAGGTACTCCTGCCTACGTCTGTAACTCTAAACTTCAATATACACTTCTTGGCACATAAATAGCAAACGATCACTCACCTCTCACTGCGTCGTTCACGCTAATGACAAACACTCTCACCTCCATACAAGTGATCAGTTAGAACTATTTCACTACCCTGACAACTTCAGGTTCCTCAGGGCTTAAACACCAGGATCCTCTGCAGCTCCTCCAGGCTGCTACCATGAAGATTCCTTGAACAACTATGGTGCCTCCCTACTCCTACTAGGGTCATCCACAGCTCTCCTGGCTGCTGCACCATAAATTTCCTCGAATAACTGTGGCACTTCACCACCTCTGCAGAAGCACGTGACACTCCTCCTCACTGCTTCTTCATAGCTCGGGGTCCTCTCCTCCCCTGCCTTGGAGTCTCATCAACCACTCCCTCTGTGCTGGCTTCCAAGTCCTCAGCAACTTCTTCCCCAAAGACAAACCTGCAACCCATTTGCACTCCAATAAATTGTTTCCCTTTTTAACACATAAACAAAATTAATCATACAACATCTTTGTCTCCAATCTCTATCTGTCCTCTACATTTAATGAGAGTGGACTCCCCCGTGGGCGAGTCCATGCGCCACCTCGCTGGGCGAGCCTCACTCACGCTGGGAGGGGCCTCCTCCCTCAGGAGCCGGGCTCCTTCAGTTGCCCGCCAGCGCTCAGAGAAGACGGACGTCGCTCCGCGCTCCTCCCACTTCACTCTCTTATTTTAGGCTTTCTGCCATACCAAAACATTTCTAATTTGAAAATAAACATCGCTACTGTCGCTGGGCACACGACCAACTACAAGCAAACACTATGAACTGGCTTAAATCGGGCTTACCACAGATTATCTGGTCGAGGGCGCTTCTCCCTCTGACAACGTCTGACCAGGGCGCTTGTCACAGCCCACAAAACTGTCACTGGGCGGCTTAATACTCTCTCCTCGCCGTCCAGGACTTGAGACCACACGTCCTCAGCTCGACTCAACAGCTGGAACGTCTGCACCTTCTCTTCTCTTGGAGATAATATCGCTAGGGGTCCCTTCTGGCGGGAGCTCGACGAAGCGCGGCTCTCCCCTGCGATGTCTGGCCTCAAGTGAGGTCATCGCCCTCCACAAGCGAGCCTCACGCCTCCAGTAACTTGTCCACATCTTCCAACAAGTCATTTATCTGTTTTCTAGTTCATTGCCCATAATCTCAAACTTTTATATAAATTCAACACACTATTTTACATCTGTGTTATCGCCTCTATAATTCCTGGACCTTCCAGTTAGGTCAGGCTTGCTGAATAACTCTCAAAGGGTGAGACTCGTTTCTCCTGCAGGCTGAGATCATAACACTCCCCTCCCCTTATTTTTGAGAGTTATTCCAGTGGCAAAGCTCGGGATAATACATCCGCCACCACACTGTCTCGTTCTCCAACCGATTGGTTCGACCGGTTGATCTGCTTACGTACTCTTCAGAGTCTACAACTACTTCATTGCACCTTGCAACATCTGGCTCACAACTCGCCCGAAACATGATCTTCTCACAAACGATTTGACTTCCCTGACACCTCTTGGCTAGGCTGTCCTCCTTGGACGCCTGCACTCCATCGGTCAACTCTACTTATTGTTTCCACCCTCCGTTTCCTTGTCTTCTTCTCTTCACGTCCAGAGTCAGACATCTACTGTCTGTACCTCCTCTGTCGTCTTCACACTTCCATATACTGCCATTATACTTTCGTCTCCTGCCATCATACTTCACTCCCTCGTCTTCACCGACGATCCTCCCTTTCGTCTCCTCATTTATCCGAGACCTCATCCTGTTTGACTTCCATCGAGTCCTCGGCTTTCTTCTACTCCTCCATGCTTGTATCATCATCCTCTTCCCACACTTCTCGCCTCTATACAACTCCATTTCTTCTCCTTCAACTCTTCTTTGTTCCCTGGAAGTTTCTCCGAGCCCTGTACTACATCCAACAGCACTCGATCGTACATGTTGCTTTACCTCTCCTAGAGTGCTCGTAAGCATCTCTCCACACATACTGTCTCTTCTCCTTCCATTTTCTCGGCTATTATTCTTCTTCACTATCTCTCCTCCGCGTTTTCTGTGAAACATGTCAACTCCTGACATCTCAAACAACTTAACTCTACTATCCAAATGCCTCTGTGCTCGTGGACCACTTGACGCTCTACTCCCGTCCTCAGTATGTCCACATCCTTCCTCACTTCTGCTCAGCACAGTTGCATTCACCTTCCGACCCTTAATTTCAGCAGGCTGGGGTCTACTCAGGTTCGCTCTCTTCACATGATTTTTCTTTGGCTGGGCCATCTTCACTTTTGGCCTCACCGAGACTTCATCTTCCTGAGCTGGACCTTCATCAAACAGCCACGCTATATCTACGTCGATATCTTCTACCGGCTGAATAGACACTGTCTCATCTTCTCCAGCGTCTTCCTCGTCGGCCACCTCTGCCTTCATCACTACCGAGACAGGGTACTCAATGGCTTGGCGGTCTCCTGACTCATCTCCTCGGATGTCAGTCAGGTTCACACTCTCAGGTGTCCCACCCGTGCCGTGGCCTTCTGGGCACTCCTCTGGCACAGTCTCCGCTATGACTCTTGGCAACACCTTTGTCCCGCCCAAGTCATTCCCCAGGATCATTTGGACTCCTGGAACAGGTATGTCGGGGCACACTCCCAACATCACCTCCGCCGACACATATTCCGACCTTAGCTGGACAGTACAAACGGGCATGTCACTCTCAGACAATAACCCATATACTTTCATCTTTCTCCTGCCAGCTAACCGTCGATCATTCCCAATCAGGCTTCTCGCAATCACGCTCTGATTAGCTCCGGTATCTCTTAAGATACCAACTTCTACCTCAGGTTGGCCTCCTATACTGATCCAACCTTTACTTATGAACGGCCTATACCTCTCGTTCACTAAGTTCACCATCTGTGGTTTGTCTCGGAACACATTAGTATATTTACTTCGGGGGTCACACATGGCCAGGGTCACAATTCTCTTGCCCTGCCGACAATCTCGCATCACGTGACCCAATCCGTTACAGTTGTAACATCGCACCTGGGAAAAGTATCTTCTATATGTACCAGAGTGGTTCTGACTTTGTCCACTCGCATGAGAGTTCCTCGGGCCAGGTACACTACTTGCACTCTGTGGGGCTTTACTGGACTCTTGATTTCCTGGATAATGATTTGTTTCTCGTTTAGCTCCTTCATCTTCACTTTCAGACGAAGTGCGCGACCTACTCTTCTGAGTTTTAGGGTACTTACGTTTATCCGCCCATTTATCAAAATTCTTCTCACCCCAGACTCTTCTGGGTCTTTCGTAATTTCTTCCTCCCCAGGCTCCACTGGATCTGCCATTGCTGCGTCTCACCTCATTCTTCACTCTGTTCTCCCTCAAGCTCTTATATGCTTCCGTAATCATGTCCGCCCTATCTGCGGCATCTCTCACCTCCTTTATCCCTGCTTCTTGGATCTTGAACTTTGTTTCGGGATGCATCATCTCCAAGAACTTCTCCATGACCATCAATTGCTTCAGGTCAGCGTAAGATCCAACTCCAGCAGCTTCAATCCACTTCTGGAATCGTCTTCCAGATCCCTTGCTGTCTCAGCAAACGTACATGCTCCAACTTTGATCATCTCTCTGAAACGCTTCCTATAAGCTTCTGGGGTTAACTGGAACGAGCGCAATATGCTGCTCTTTACTGTGGCATAATCCTGGCACTCTTCTAGAGACAATTGGGTGTAAGCCTCCCTGGCTGCACCGGTCAATCTTAACTGGACCAGCTGGGCCCATTCCTCCTGTGGCCATTCCTTGATGCTGGCCACCTTCTCAAAGTGCTCGAAAAAGCTCTCTGCCTCTTCTGGAACAAACAAGGGAATGTCCTTCTCCCTAACCCTAACATCTGGTGAGCGTGATACCTGGGTGGTGCTCTCTGGCAACCCATGTTCGATCCTTTGCTCAGCCAAGGTTCTATTCGCTTCTATTTCCATTTGTTTTGTTCTCTCTTTTTCTTTTTCCACCTCTAGTCTTGCTTTCTCTTTTTCTTTCTCCTGTTCCAACTCCAGTTCCCTTACTCTGGTTTTCTCTTTTTCTTTTCCTGTTCCTCCTTCCTACTCTGGTTTTCTCGGCTTCATTTTTCATCTGGAGTTCTAATTTCATCTTTTCCAGCTGGAACTGCCTCTCCTTGTCCTCTCGCTGCATCTGGAGCTCTAACTGGAATCTCTCCAAGCTCCTATTCCGGCTACTCCTGCTACTGCGGCTACTCTTGCTGCTCCTACTCGATCCCTGGGATCTCACTTCATCCAGCCCATCATCCTCCTTTCCACTTTCAGCTCCTCTCTGGGCTCCTAGCTCTGCCGCTTCGCTTTTGGCTCTTAACTGCCTAAGGATCTCATCCTTCATCCCAGCCACTTTAGATGCTTTCAACCTAAAGCCACACTTTTCTGCTATCTGTTTTAATTGATCCCTCGTGCAACCTTCCAAGTCCTCAGGCTTGCCTGATTCCACAAATGCTTGCACCTTATCCATCTTGTCCTGTGAGTCTTCCCAAGAGAGAGAATATACACCTGCGGTCACACAGTTTATCTATTTCAGCAAGGGTGTACAAATCCACTCTTGGACAGGGTGTGGGTGTGTCAGTTCACTCTCCCGGACACAGGCCCCCAATTTTGTTGCGGTGGTGGATTTGGTGGTGTTACCGCTGACGGACCACCCAACCCACAACTCGACAAATGCTCATATTTCACTAGGAGATCACACTAGGCACTTCTGGCTCTTGGAGAGGGGCTCAACGTCACACGTTTAGGGGATGCGGCTCCAACACGCAGCCTTGTTGTCACGTGCACACACCCACTCGAGCCGCTGTGACTCCCCACTCTCTCCTTATGGAATATGACCTCCTCAATCCCCTTTGTCTTACTAGACTTCTGTCTTACCCTGTCCACAGCAGTGGTTCCTGTTTCTTGCTCTCTCTCTCTCCTTCTTTACTATTTCCTGGGAAGCCTCACTGGGACAAGTGCAAACACCAGCAAATTTGAATACATTTACTGGACGAAGTACATAACAATACACGCATACATATAATAATAATGATGAATCCTATACTCTGTACTATTATAATCAGGTTGCACTCCAACACCATCAGAACTCTATCCTCAGCTTGCTAAGTGGTATCCTATCTCTTGGTATTATCAACCTCCTCAAGTAGATTAAGTCTTACAATATAATGTTACACTACCATCAAGAGAATGTATACATATATATATACCTATAAACACATATAAGGCAAATCAGCATTTGAAAGCAATAACATACATATATATATATCAGTATAAATGATCCGTGCCACACAACGAATCAATCGACCATTCTATCAGTCTTAGAATACATATATATCTGTAGGTACTCCTGCCTACGTCTGTAACTCTAAACTTCAATATACACTTCTTGGCACATAAATAGCAAACGATCACTCACCTCTCACTGCGTCGTTCACGCTAATGACAAACACTCTCACCTCCATACAAGTGATCAGTTAGAACTATTTCACTACCCTGACAACTTCAGGTTCCTCAGGGCTTAAACACCAGGATCCTCTGCAGCTCCTCCAGGCTGCTACCATGAAGATTCCTTGAACAACTATGGTGCCTCCCTACTCCTACTAGGGTCATCCACAGCTCTCCTGGCTGCTGCACCATAAATTTCCTCGAATAACTGTGGCACTTCACCACCTCTGCAGAAGCACGTGACACTCCTCCTCACTGCTTCTTCATAGCTCGGGGTCCTCTCCTCCCCTGCCTTGGAGTCTCATCAACCACTCCCTCTGTGCTGGCTTCCAAGTCCTCAGCAACTTCTTCCCCAAAGACAAACCTGCAACCCATTTGCACTCCAATAAATTGTTTCCCTTTTTAACACATAAACAAAATTAATCATACAACATCTTTGTCTCCAATCTCTATCTGTCCTCTACATTTAATGAGAGTGGACTCCCCCGTGGGCGAGTCCATGCGCCACCTCGCTGGGCGAGCCTCACTCACGCTGGGAGGGGCCTCCTCCCTCAGGAGCCGGGCTCCTTCAGTTGCCCGCCAGCGCTCAGAGAAGACGGACGTCGCTCCGCGCTCCTCCCACTTCACTCTCTTATTTTAGGCTTTCTGCCATACCAAAACATTTCTAATTTGAAAATAAACATCGCTACTGTCGCTGGGCACACGACCAACTACAAGCAAACACTATGAACTGGCTTAAATCGGGCTTACCACAGATTATCTGGTCGAGGGCGCTTCTCCCTCTGACAACGTCTGACCAGGGCGCTTGTCACAGCCCACAAAACTGTCACTGGGCGGCTTAATACTCTCTCCTCGCCGTCCAGGACTTGAGACCACACGTCCTCAGCTCGACTCAACAGCTGGAACGTCTGCACCTTCTCTTCTCTTGGAGATAATATCGCTAGGGGTCCCTTCTGGCGGGAGCTCGACGAAGCGCGGCTCTCCCCTGCGATGTCTGGCCTCAAGTGAGGTCATCGCCCTCCACAAGCGAGCCTCACGCCTCCAGTAACTTGTCCACATCTTCCAACAAGTCATTTATCTGTTTTCTAGTTCATTGCCCATAATCTCAAACTTTTATATAAATTCAACACACTATTTTACATCTGTGTTATCGCCTCTATAATTCCTGGACCTTCCAGTTAGGTCAGGCTTGCTGAATAACTCTCAAAGGGTGAGACTCGTTTCTCCTGCAGGCTGAGATCATAACACTGGTACATCCTATCCTATATATATAGGAACTAATGTTCAAAATTTAGTATTGTACGTATTGTCTTCTTTAGAATTAATGAAGTCCAGTAAGCTGCAAAATACGTGTGACTGGGTCTTCAAGATTTCTATTCTTCGTATAACATGTGATGTGGTCGGTGCTCCTTACTTGGCTAAGATAGAGGATGGCCTTTCTTTCATTTATTCCTTGACCCTCATACAGGCTGGTGCTTCCACACGCGACAGCCTGTAATTGTCTGTAACACAAAGAGTTGCCTTTAAGTAATAGGCAAGGTTTCCCGTTATGCCTAGTCCTCAATGATGTTATAGACGTGGGTGTCATGCTCTACACCGACGTTGATGCCTCCAGATTATATCACTTTCTGCTGGATAGCTTCGTCCAGAATAATCTTCTCTGACCCCAGAATGTTGACGAGACAGAAGATGCCTGGCGCTGACGCCAAGATGTCAGCCGCGTCAGATGGCATAATATTGCCTGCATTTAGTACCACAAATTACTACAGCGTCGGAGGTCAGCGCCACCGCTTCACTAATGGCCTGACTAATTACTGAAACTGCGGGGAGACGAGCCACGTCTTACGTCGTTATCGAAAATACATCCAAACTAGTACTCTAAAATCCTGTATTTAAGACCGCAGGTTCGATTGTTTTAGCTAAGCTGACTTGTACTAGCCTGTTTAGCTATTAATGATAATCATTTAAACGGTAATGTTACGCGGCAGCGACAGTTAACACAAAAAGTGTTCAAAAACTTTCGTTAATGTTGTTTACGTCAATAATAACAGCGTATTTAAGGACGAAATTTTCACTGTTTCTTATTTCATAGTTACTCATGTAATTATACAGGTTCCACCGGATAACTGGGCATGGGTTCACAAAACTGACATATTTTCATACCATTTTCATACACCTCAGCATTATTGGGGTACAATAAACATTCGGACACTGTACCTGTTGGTCTGGCGAGACGCACACGAGTCTTGTGCCGATGTCAAGTTTGAAGCTCAAACTGGACTGTTAATTGTTGTGGAAGCTATGTTCCTCTGTAGCCTCCTGGAGCCCCATTTGATCTTGGCACTCCAGGTCTTCTTGAGGAGTGCGGAGTCGTGGAGGGCCAGTACTACCGGCAGAAGTTTACTAAAGCCCTACATCTTGTAGCGTCGAGCTCCCTCACGGCTTTTGTTAGTGCCTGTGAGTGTGACTCGTGGTCTTGGCTCCCGAGCGGATTAGATGATACATTATTAAGCAGGTAGTAATTTTAGCGAGTTCGGTGGTGGTCATGTCTTTGTAAGGAAGAAGTTGAAGGCAGCGCTCATCAGCTAATGCTGGCGGGTGAAGTCGAGGAGCATGGTGCCTGACAACTTTTGACAGAGTCGGTATTATTATCTGTATTATCATCACTATGACCGCTCTCCTCGATATTAATTCGGTATAATATCATCATTACGCCCGTTGTCCTGGGTATTAATTTCTGTATTACCCTACAGAGTGGTATAACGGAGCCAATATATGTGTCTGGCCTGGAAGACTCAACCTGGTCCTTATCATTGTCCATATCTTTCGACACAGACCTGAAGACGGTCTCCCTCAGACTCCCCTCGGAAACAGCAGCACAAACTCTCACAATTTCTTAATCACTGATAAACACATT
>WNGS01155723.1:187672-217757 GCA_020271785.1 Procambarus virginalis
TGGGGACCATTCAGGCTTGTTTGCATATATATATATATATATTATAGATATATATATATATATATATATATATATATATATATATATATAATATATATATAGATAGTAGATAGATAGATAGATAGATAGATAAGCTGTTTAACACAGGTGGTACGCCAACAAGGGGACACAGGTTGAAACTGAGTACCCAAATGAGCCACAGGGACGTTAGAAAGAACTTTTCAGTGTCATAGTAGTGAACAGATGGAATGCATTAGGCAGTGATGTGGTGGAGGCTGACTCCATGCACAGTTTCAAACACCAGAGGCAGGGGGCAATTCGGCTCCTATTATTAGCCAATGTTTAAGACCATAGGCGCACGGGAGTAAACGGCTCCTGTTAATTTCTCTTGGACGAAGTGTTATGGAAACCAAAGGTCTGCCATCGTCAACACGCTGTCAACAATCACAAGGGAAGAGTTCTGCCGAAACCCATTTATCTAATCATTTTTGGCCATTATTGTCTGTAGATAGGGCGAGCCGATTAGAATGCGAACAGCCTCTTAATAAAAGGTAATTAAACCTTGGTCCTTATCTGATTAATTGTACAGTGTTTTCTCTGATATAGCTGTCATATATTAGGATTCTGGCTTTACAGCTAGTGCCTTTGACAGGTTAAGAAGAGGAAGCAAACTTTGTGAATCAGTTACTGGGTGATGGAAGCTGCCTCAAAGAGGATAATATGGTTATCTTGAAATGATTTCAGGGATTTTAGTGTCCCCGCGGCCTGGTCCTCGACCAGGCCTCCACCCCCAGGAAGTAGCCCGTGACAGCTGACTAACACCCAGGTACCTATTTTACTGCTAGGTAACAGGGACATAGGGTGAAAGAAACTCTGCCCATTGTTTCTCGCCGGCGCCTGGGATCGAACCCAGGACCACAGGATCACAAGTCCAGCATGCTGTCCGCTCGGCCGACCGGCTCCCTGGTGTCGTTGTCTACACCGGTGTCTACATCCTAGTTATATCTGGTGGACTAAGCTGCTGTATAATAAGATAAGGAACCGCCTCAATGTATACTAATATATGTAGTTTAATACTGTAGTTTGATTGGCTGCATATATATATATATTAATATAAACCCCACACCTAATGTGTAAGGATCGATTTGTGAGATTATCGCAGAAATACAGTCCACTTAATTAACATCATACCAATTGCTATCAAAGTATATAAATTAACGTAAATATAAATTCTATAAAAATTCATATAAATTAAATAAATATAAATCTCACAGGTCAGTTCCCACATTATTTGGTCATTCGAACCTAGATGGTCTAGAGAGCTAAATTGTCATCAAATTAAATAAACTAGTGTAATAAATTAGTGAACAATACAGTGCCAGTCAAAGACAGCAGCGTTGCCTCGAGCGAGCTCAGGAGCCCCTCAAGCCCAGTTCAGCCATACTCAGCGGTTTCATGGTCACCCACGTATTTTTAGGGTTCTTATTCCGTGAAATGACAGCGCTAATATTGAAGCCAGCCAAATTCGTGGCTGTGTCCTCACGAGATTGTCTAGGAATTTTGTGGAGTTAATTTCGCGAGGTCACAAATAATATTTAATACTTCTTGATAATATTAGGAGTTTCATAGAGGCAATTAAGAGGCTATCATCAATAATTGTGTATATTATTTCTCCAAAATAGAGAATTATTTAATATATATTGCACTAGTGTTCTCAATATAATATTTACTAATTGCCAACCCACAACAGGGTAGGATATACATTGACTAGTGTTTATAGATAACCTAGTCCCCTATTACCATTGACTAGTTGAACTATTTATTGTTCATCTTAGTCCCAATATTACCATAGTCTAGTTGTACTATATTAAACAACCTAGCACCATTAATGAATGGTACAGACCCTATTTTGGGTGTAATTTTTATCAACTCGAGTTGAGTTGTGTTTATATAATAATTTACTTACGATCATTACACCTTTGAGTGATTAATTAGTGTCTATACCATCCTAGGGTGATTTTGAGGAGCTAACCTAAAGGTACTTCCAGTGACACTGGTTTATCACTCAAATCATTAGTGTGTATGATTATATATGTATATATTTAATGTGTATTAATTTTAAGTGCTAACCTCTAGAAGAGGTAGGATTATAGCCAAGTGATTGCAGAATTTTACCCTAGGCTACCATTAGTGCTTGTTCAGCATTATGAGCAACCCAAGTACAAGCCCCACAAGGCTTAACCAACTAGCCAGTATGGATAATGCAGGGAGAATGAGAAGAACCCTTGCAGGTCTTAAAGGCCACTTAACAAGACAGATCAACTACCATCGATTCATCGGTAGCCCTACTAAATATCAGGGCATAACCATGCTAAATTCTGCAGGAGGCAAATTACTCTCAGGCCCAGTATCAAGTCTGAGGAGACCTATGCCTGCAGATAAACAATAGCAATAGAAATCTAAATTTGTCAGCTGATTATATTTCTCCAGTAGCATTATACTAAGGAGACTACAGCTGACTATAGCAACAGAGGTTGATGATAGTATCATCATTTGAAGCTGAAGATGAGTTCATGAGGCCTCAGTGGCAAATCAGTGAACAGTAGCCTAAACAGCTACAAGTCACAGCGACCAATGTCACTGAACCCACTGCAGTCTCAGAACCATACTTAGCTTTAGTGATGGGCTATTCAATCCTCTGAATCAATGATGGGCTATTCAATCCTTTGAATCAATTACCTAAATTAAACCCCAATAAATCTTATGACTGATTTTGATACATTTATTAGATGCTGAAGAATGAATCAAGATGAATTCCATGGGCCTCAGTGTATATATATTAGTGACCAGTTACCTGAACAAGCTTCATGTTATATCTAATGTCACTGATCTGACTGCAGTCCCTGAATCATACTTGACTGTAGTACTTGATCACATTCAGTCTTCTGGGTTAAATAAAGTGTATTTAGGCTTGAATTTTAACCTTTCAAGAGTTAACAGGGAAATGAAATCGCATTAGACTTCTAACCCCTGCAACTCAAGTACGGGACATCCGTCCTGTACGAACAGATGCACAAATGTGTGATTACTAACAACTAACATGAAATTAATCCAATAATTCGAAGGAGGAGTATCGGAGTTCGTCTGTTCTAAATAGGACTTCGACCCGTGAGCAGCCCCCGGGGAATTATGTCGGAAAATCCGACACCATTTAATAATAATACATGCAATTGCAGATAATATTGCTGCCATTGTATAAACAAGTTACCCATAGAAAATGTAACTTGTAGTGGAATTTTCTGTCTATAGAAAACGGGATATCATTGCCACATACTATTATAAATTCACCAGCTATTCTGCTGGGAATTATTCTTAAATACATTAGTCTTTGGACTTTTACCATCATAAAAACATCTTATTTTAATTAACTTAATTATCAGAATCAAAATAGAGTAAATGTGACCCTTCTATCACTTTCTGATACCTGGACAATGTAGGCCAGTGGCGTCAGTGAGTAGGAGGGAGTGGTCAGCCATTGTTGTTAAGACCAGAGGCAGGGGGCAAATTCGGCTCCTATTATAAGCCATTGTTTAAGACCATAGGCGCACGGGAGTAAACGGCTCCTGTTAATTTCTCTTGGACGAAGTGTTATGGAAACCAAAGGTCTGCCATCGTCAACACGCTGTCAACAATCACAAGGGAAGTGTTCTGCCGAAACCCATTTATCTAATCATTTTTGGCCATTAATGTCTGTAGATAGGGCGAGCCGGTTAGAATGCGAACAGCCTCTTAATAAAAGGTAATTAAGCCTTGGTCCTTATCTGATTAATTGTACAGTGTTTTCTCTGATATAGCTGTCATATATTAGGATTCTGACTTTACAGCTAGTGCCTTTGACAGGTCAAGAAGAGGAAGCAAACTTTGTGAATCAGTTACTGGGTGATGGAAGCTGCCTCAAAGAGGATAATATGGTGTCTACATCCTAGTTATATCTGGTGGATTAAGCTGCTGTATAACAAGATAAGGAACCTCCTCAATGTATACTAATATATGTAGTTTAATACTGTAGTTTGATTGGCTGCATATATATAAATTTATATAAACCCCACCCCTAATGTGTAAGGATCGATTTGTGAGATTATTGCAGAAATACAGTCCACTTATCATCATACCAATTGCTATCGAAGTATATAAATTAACGTAAGTATAAATTCTATATAAATTCATATAAATTCAATAAATATAAATCTCACAGGTCGGTTCCCACACAGCACAATAATGAATAATATATGTACACTACCTTCTAGTTCAAGACTAGTTGAAATAATTTCTAATAAAGAAACTACTAAGTTATTTAATCTGCATTTGTGCAAAACTCAGCACAACCACAGCCTAAATTCCTACCTAATAAAGGTTAGCATAAAATGAATTAATGGTGCAGTAATGTGAATATAGGTGCTGTGTTTTTGTTTTGTTTTTAGATTTTGTAATATATAAATGTGCTCTTGCACACACACAAGTGATAATTATAATATATATAGTTAACTTTGGCTTGCTAGCCACAGCCTCTTATGATGGTTGATTGTGTTGACCAATTTATCAACTACATGTGACCTAGACTCACCTGACAGGTGTACACCATCTCTTGCCAGGTTTTGCATGTATGGTCTGGCTGTAAATTGGATGTAAGTGGCATCCAATCGTACTCTTTTTCCTCAGCCGAAAGTTAATATTTGGCAGCCCTTTGGTAATATTCTGGACTCACTCCCCAATGATTATCATTACTTGGTTGGCGAGGTTCCACTAATGTGAACACTACTGAACTGCTAACAAGTTTCAATGAGGAAATTATTGTTTTAAGATGATTAATTAATTCAGCTGGGTGTCGAGTAGGATGGATGTCATTACCACCTAAGTAAATTATTGTTAGATGGTGAGGCCAATCTAACGCAGGTGTTAATGTAGAGTTATTGAAGAAATTGTGAGCTGTTGCTCCTGGTGACCTGAAGATTCTTACCTCAGTGTGAGGTATAGGTCTGAGTGTTGTGGGTAACTGACTATGTCTCACTAATGCTACCTTATACATGTGGTATAGACAGTAAAATTATAAATTGGTGTGGGTTAGGCTAACATATGTGGTACACTGCTGGTAGCCACAGATAATGAAATATGTTTAACCTAAGTTACTACACAATGTGATTAGTAATAGTTAATTAGGATAGCTTGATTCTCAGCTATCTATTCTGGTTCGAAGAGGAACAAAATGTTGTTTAGGTCTCTGATAACCGATTTAGAGTTTAATGTTAATTAGTATGGATCCGGTTCGAAAAGGACCAAAATGTTGGTTATCTGCTTCTTTGACTCAAATATAGAATTATTTAATTATGACAATTAATATAAATCGAAGGACTACCCACTTTTGAGAAAAGAGGGAAAACAAATAAACGTGATTAAAGATTGACACTATAGAACCAGTGCCTATGTATGGTAACTTATTTACCAGTCACTTAAAGAGAATGAATGAACTGTATTATTAATTGATTAAAGTTAACAGCCTCAAATATCAACATTGGGGGGTTATTTCAAGAAGTTCATATATATATCTAGGATCCAGTATGGTTCGTCACTAGTTCATTAAAGGGTTAGTAAAATGGCACATTCTGAACTAGAATGTAGATTCAAAATCATGAAATATTAAATAATCAAAATATTAAAAGAATATTAAATCCTAAGAAATAATAAATGCAGACTCATTGAGTACTGAGCAATAAATTATTGCGTTACATTATTCCTTTTGACCATCCTACATAATTGTATATAGAAGTTGATAATAGCCTAATTCAAAATTTCTATGAAACAATATTTGTCTTAGCTGTAAGACGACTTCACTAAGTCCGTTTCGTTACTCGTCCTCGTGATCACAAGGTCCCAATAAGGAAGAAACACCAGTGGTGAACATCGTAGGTGCAGGAAGGAAAACTTGGTACATCCTCGTCTACACGCTGCAATCACGGAAATTTGAGTAGCATTTGATTAGGCTATGAATTATGCCAATATTTATTGAGATTGGAATAAGGGGAGAATCAACTAACATTGTGTTATTGATCTTCTCGTAACATAACGACAGACTACCCACAAATACACAATCTTGAATGATGCATCAAACTAGAAAAGTATACTTAACGTGAGCGTGTGAGAACACTAAGGTCTGCCGATATCGCGTCTGCTATTCCCTGACGTTCACTGCTGTGTATGTGTGATTACGGGCCGTGACTATAATTGTTGACACGTAATTAAACAATTGAGTACTGTAGACCACGTGATGGTATTAAATGGCTGCCGTCTGTGGAGGCACGTGTGCACCCTGCGAGGCCTTATGCTTGAGTCCCGCCTCCTTACTCCCACCACGCTCGGTTTCGCATGCGCAAAGACGCTCATAGCGATCCCGGACATAAACCATTTCGGTTTATTATTAATTATTTGGGAATCGGAAGGAGTACTATCTAAATTATATTCACCAATAAATATTGGATAAGAATACCGTTTCTCGTAAGGCAATTGATCTAATTAACATTGCACAAATTGAATGAGAAGGGTTGACATGTTTTTACTTTACGCCACAGTAATATTTCACTGGGATAATGAATTTGGTTAAATACCCGAGCTCAGTACGCATAAGCATACAAAATGGTTATTTCCTTCATAAAGAACAATAATTTTAGAAAGAAAGATTAATTACCTGAACTCTCTATTTCTCCAACAGGTGTGGATTAGATTTCATGTTTAAGCCTGCAATCGGCGCTTGGCGTCATGGTGGCTGGGAATTTTCTCGCTAAATTATGCTTTACTATGGAAACGCTAAAGTTGTTAATTCTATGTGTTAGTGTTATTAGAAGTATTAATATTAGGAGTTAAGGGAGACTAATGTGTTGGTTATTCCAACAACTCCACTCCCACCATCATCACGATATAACTTCACCCCCATCGTCATCACCACCATATTACTCCACTCCCATCATCATCATCACCACATTACTAAACTCTTACCATCATCACATTACTACACTAACATCATCTTCACCACATTACTACACTACCATCATCATCAGCACGACACCTACACTACCATCATCATCACCACGACAACTACAACCCCACCATCATCACCACATTACAACATTCCCATGATCATCACCACATAACTCCATTGATCATCATCACCATATTACTCCACTTGCATCATAATCACCACATTTCTCCACTCCCACGATTATCACGGCATAACTTCACTCACATCATCATCACCACGACATTACTCCACTACCATCATCATTACAACATTACTACACTCCCAACATAATCACTACATTACTACAATCCCTGCATCATCACTACATTATTCCACTCCAACGATCTTCACAACATCACTACACTCCCATCATCATCACCACATTACTACGCTTCCACCATCATCACCACATTACTGCACTCCCAACTTTATCATCACCACATTACTCCAGTCACATCATCATCACCACATTACTCCACTCCTATTATCATTATCACATTATTTCACTCTCATCATAATGATGGGAGTGGAGTAATAACTCCACTCAATCAATTTTTTTTGCAGGGATATTCCTGCGCACTCAATCCATTATCAAGGCATAACTTCCTTCCCATCATCATCAGCACCACATTACTCCACTCGCATCATCATTACAACATTTACTACACTCTTAAAATCATCACAACATTAATACACTCCCATCATCATCATCAATATTTTAGTCCACTCCCTCGATCATCACCATATTACTACACTCCCATAAACTTCACCACATTGTCCACTCCCATCATCTTAACTGCATTACTACACTTCCGTCATCATCACAACATTTCTACACTCTCACCATTATCACCATATTACTCGAATCCCAACATCATCACAACATTACTACACTCTTGAAATCATCACCCAATTTCTACACTCCAATTATTATCCCTGCATTACTCCACACCCGCCATCATCCTCACCACATTACTCCACTCCCATCTTCATCACAAGAATACTCCACTCTCCTCATCATCACCACATTACCCCACTCCAATTTTCAGCACAACATTATTCCACTCCCATCATCATCTTCATATTACTTCCTTACCATCATCATCATCATCACCACATTACTCCACATCCAACATCATCACCACATTATTCCACTTCCATCATCATCATCACCTTATTATAACACCACCATCATCACGACATAACATCACTCCCATCATCATCACAACCACATTACTCCCCTCCCATCATCAATACAACATTACTAAATTCAAAACATCGTCACCACATTACCACACTCCCATCATCATCATTAATACATTACTCAACTCCCACGATCATCACCATATTACGACAGTCCCATCAACTTCACCTCATTAGTCCACTCCCACCATCATAATTACATTACAACATTTCCACATTACTCCACTCTTTTAATGATCACTACATTACTCCACTCCCATCAGGATCACCACATTACTCCATTCCCACCATCATCACAACATTACTCCACTCCCATCATCATCAACACATTACAACACTGCCAGCATCATCATAACATTACTACACTCCCATCATCATCATCATCACATTACTCCACTCCCATCATTATCACCACATTACTCCACTCCCATCATTATCACCACGTTACTCCACTTCCATCATTATCACGATATAACTTCACTCCCGTCATCATCACCACCACATTACTCCACTCCCGTCATCATTACAACATAAGAACAAAGGCAACTGCAGAAGGCCTATTGGCCCATACGAGGCAGCTCCTATTTATAACCACCCAATCCCGCTCATATACATGTCCAACCCATGCTTGAAACAATCGAGGGACCCCACCTCCACAATGTTACGCGGTAATTGGTTCCACAAATCAACAACCCTGTTACTGAACCAGTATTTACCCAAGTCTTTCCTAAATCTAAACTTATCTAATTTATACCCATTGTTTCGTGTTCTGTCTTGTGTTGATACTTTTAATACCCTATTAATATCCCCTTTGTTTTGTCCATTTATCCACTTGTAAACCTCTATCATGTCACCCCTAACTCTTCGCCTTTCCAAAGGCGAAGAGTTTACATTACTACATAACATTACTACACTCCTAATATCATCGCCACATTACTTCACTCCCAAAATCATCACCACATTGCTTCACTCCCAAAATCATCACCATCATTATCACCATCATAACCACAATACTCTACTCCCGTCATCATCACTACATTACTCCACTCCCACTATCATCACCACACTACTCCAATCCAACTATCATCACACCTTTACTACACTTCAATCATCATCACCACATTACTCCACTCCCACCATTATCACCATCATTATCATCATCATCATCACATTAGTACACTTTCATCGTCATCACCACATTATAACACTCCCATCATCATCACAACGTTACTTTAACTTCTATCGTCATCAACACATTACTCCACTTCCACCATCACCACGACAACTACACTCCCATCATCACCACAACAATACTACATTCCAATCATCACTACATTCCTCCACTTCCACTATCATCACCACTTTACTACACTCCAATCATCATCACCATATTACTCCAATCCGACCATCATCTCCCATCATACACTCCCATCATCATCATCACTTACTACAATCTCATCATCATCACATTTTCTCCACTCCCATCTTTATTACCACATTACTACACTCTCATCATCTTGAGGTTATCTTGAGATGATTTCGGGACTTTTTAGTGTCCCCGCAGCCCGGTCCTCGACAAGGCCTCCACCCCCAGGAAGCAGCCCGTGACAGCTGACTAACACCCAGGTACCTATTTTACTGCTAGGTAACAGGGGCATAGGGTGAAAGAAACTCTGCCCAGTGTTTCTCGACGGCGCCCGGGATCGAACCCGGGACCAAAAGATCACAAGTCCAGCGTGCTGTCCGCTCGGCTCTCACCGGCTCATCATCACAACATTATTCCACTTATCAACATCAATATGTTACTCAACTCCCATCATCATCACCACATTACTACACTCCCATAAACTTTACATCATTAATCCACTCCCATCCCCATAACAACATTACTACACTGCCATTCTCATCACCACATAACTCCACTAATCATCATCACCACATTACTCCACTCCCATTATCATCATAACATTACTACACTCATATAATCATCACCACATTACTCCACTCTCATCATCATCAGCACAACAATACTCAACTCTCAACATCATCACCACATTACTACACTCTCATCACCATCATAATATTACTACACTCCCTCCATCATCAATACATTACTATACTTATACCATCATTATCACATTACTGATCTCCCAACATTATCATCACCACATTACTCCACTGCCATCTTCATCACCACATTACTCCACTCACATCATAATCACCGCATTACTGCACTATATCCATTATCAAGACATAACTTAACTCCCATCATCATCAGCACCACATTACTCCACTCCCATCATCATCACCACATTACTACCACTAATCATCATCACCACATTACTCCATTGCCATCATCATCACAGCATTACATTACTCCATTGTCATCATCATCACAGCATTACATCACTGCAACCATCATCATCACAGCATTACATCACTGCAACCATCATCATCACCATACTCCACTCACATCATCATCATCAATACTCTACTCCCACGATCATCACCATATTACTACACTCCAGTCAACTCCTACTCATTAATCCACTCCCATTATCATCATAACTACATTACTACATTTCCATCATCATCACCACATTAATACACTCCCACCATCATCATCACATTACTACACTTCCATCATCATCACCACATTTCTACACACCATCATCATTACCACATCGCTACACTCCCATCATCACATTACTACACGCCCATCATTATCACTACATTACTTCCCTCATCATCATCATCACTATATTACTCCAATCCCATCATCATCATCGTCACATTACTCCACTCACACTATTATCACCACATTTCTCCACTTCCATCAACATCATTACATTACTCCACTCCCATTATCATCACCACATTACTCCACTCCCACCGTCATCACTACATATCTACACTCCTATCATGATCACCACATTTCTCTACTGGCACCATCATCACCTCATTACTCTACTCCTATCATCATCACTACATTACTCCATTCATCATCATCACTATATTACTTCACTCATCAGCATCAATATATTACGAAACTCCCATCATCATCACCACATTACTGCACTCCCACCATCATCAATACTTTACTCCACTCCCACGATCATCACCATATTACTACACTCCCATCAACTTCACCTCATTAATCCACTCCTATCATCATAACTATATTACTACTCTCTCATCATCATCACCACATTACTCCACTCCCAACATCATCACCTCATTACAACACCACCAACATCATCAGCCCATTACTACACTCCCATCATCATCACCACGACTACTCTACTCCCATCATCATCACCACGACTACTCTACTCCCATCATCATCACCACGACTACTCTACTCCCATCATCGTCACCACGACTACTCTACTCCCATCATCGTCACCACGACTTATCACTTCATGTAAAAATTTCTATAACCCTCACTAATTTTTCTCTGTCTGTGATATTTCTATTTCCTCTGTCATTTGGCAAAGGCTTTCAAACGAACCTTCAACCTTCGAGCTATGACGAAGCCAACAATGACTGCGTCAGCCAACAAGGTCGACCAAAAACGGTCAGTCAAGATAGGGCTAGAAAAGGGCCGCACACAGTAGGATGCTGAATGTGAACAATGTAGAATGGCTGCAATGAAGAAAGAACAAAAACGTCGGGACTTGGAATTTAATAGGCAAAGAGAAAAAGAGCTTCAACAACAAATATTTGAGCAACAATGCAAGCTTACCAAATCAATGATTATGTTTCACAAAAAGAGGGAAGAAAAATTACAGGACCGTGAACAAAAGAACATGGATGACTTCGACAAGGCGCTTGAAGACGCCTTGTTTTGAAAACATAACGTTATTGTTTGATGTTATAGAAAGGTTTTCGGTACAGCTACCGACTGGTTTTTTACGCCTTTGGAAACATTTAACATTAATTCTACATTATAACTTAATTTTGTATAACAAATAAATAAATAAATAAATAAATAAATAAATCCTATTTTCCTATAATATTCTGTGTGTGTGTGTGTGTCCTCACCTAGTTGTACTCACCGAGTTGTGCTTGAGAGGGTTGAGCTCTGGCTCTTTGATCCCGCCTCTCAGCTGTCAATCAACTGGTGTACAAATTTCTGAGCTTACTGAGCTCTTCATATCTATATTTAAAACTGTGTATGGAGTCAGCCTCCACAACATCACTGCCTAATTCATTCCATCTGTTAACTACTCTGACACTGAAAAAGTTCTTTCTAATATCCCGGTGGCTTAATTGGGTACTCAGTTTCCACCTGTGTCTCCTTGTTCACGTACCACCCGTGTTAAACAGTTTATCTTTATCTACCCGGTCAAATCCTCCGAGAATTTTGTAGGTAGTGATCATGTCTTCCCTTACTCTTCTGTCTTCCAGTGTCGTGAGGTGCATTTCCCGCAGCCTTTCCTGGTAACTCATGCCTCTTAGTTTTGGGATGCCTCTGAACTTTTTCTAGCTTCGCCTTCTGCTTGACAAGGTACGGGCCCCAACTCCAGAATTGGTCTTACATATGTGGTATATAAGGTTCTGAATGATTCCTTACATAGGTTCCTGAAGGCAATTCTGATGTTTGCCAGCCTTGCATACGCAGCAGATGTTATTCTTTTGATGTGGGCTTCAGGAGACAGGTTTGGTGTGATATCAACTCCCAGATCTTTCTTTCTCTCTGTCCGTTTCATGAAGGACGTCCTCCCCCATTCGGTATCCTGTGTCTAGCCTCCTGTTTCCACTGCCTAGTTTCATTACCTTACATTTACTCGGGTTGAACCTAATAGCCCTTTGTTGGACCATTCATTCAGTGACGTATTCATTCCTGGCTCTCTGGTATCCTTCTCTGCTCTCAGGTGTCCTGTTGTTTCTATAGTTTCTCCATGATCTTTTACTTACTTGCCTAGCTAGTTTACATCTCTGATTAAACCAAGGGTTTCTCATCTGCATTTCATTTTTTACCTTTTGGGCCGGGATAAACCTTTCTGCTGCCTCCTTATATTTCTGGGTGATGTATTCCATCATGTCTTGGGCCGTCTTTCACATTAACTCAGTTTCCGATCCGTTAGGAATTTTCTTAACGCCTAATAGTTTCCCTTACGGAATGCTAGCTTTTTGCTTTCAATTCCCTTTATCGAGTGCTTTAGCAATTCTTCGACCACATACTCAAATGTCAGAACACTGTGATCGCTCATTCCTACTGGGGCCTCGAAGTCAATTTCCCTTATGTCGGAGTCATTCGGAGTGAACACTAAGTCGAGCCTCACTGGTTCATCGTTTCCCCTCATCCTAGTGGGTTCTCTGGCATGCTGGCTTAAGAAGTTTCTTGTTGCCATCTCCAGTAGTTTAGCTCACCATGTTTCCTCTCCTCCATGCGGATCCTTGTTCTCCCAGTCTATCCTTCCGTGATCGAAATCACTATGATGAGCAGATGGGATCGAATTGTACCGGCAGCAGAGGCTGCCCTCTCAATTATATTTTTAATTGCCAAGTTGTTTCTATCATACTTTTCCCTGGGTCATTTGATGGATGGTTATATATCACTGCTACTACTACTCTTGGTCCTCCCATCATCATGGTGCCTGTTATGTAGTCTCTAAACCCTTCACAGCCTGGGATAACCATCTCCTTGAAACTCCATTCCTTTCTCATGAGTAGGGCCACTCCACCTCCTCCCCTACCCTCCCTCTCCTTCCTTATTACAGTGTATTCCTAGGGGAACACTGCATTTGTTATGATTCCTGAGAATTTTGTTTCCGTGAGTCCAATTACATCTGGATTTACTTCTTGTGTGATCTTTCCCTAAGTTCACTTGCCTTCCTTGTAATCCTATCATCAGAAGGAAGAGTGATAATTATTAAATATTTTCAATTATTATTATAATAATTATCATAATAATAATTGAAAATATTTAATAATTATCACTCTTCCTTCTACTTGGTCTTGAAGGAGGCCGGCCTCGGGTGAAAGGGGGCTGTGACGATCTCTGTCTGGGACCCGTAGGTGCGGGACCGGGCCGTCCACCTCCCGGGGCTCGTGCGGCCCAGGCTCTGCTTCAGGAGGCTGGGGTCGTTCGTGCCCTTGTTGGGGTGGTTCTTCTCCGGCCCTGACCACGGCGGTCTCCGGGGTTGGAGGTCCCTGTGCCCTTCTTCATCACCTTCGAGGTCAACCCCGGAACTCACAGTTCCTGCGACGGCGCTGGAACCAATCGTATTGGCGTATGCCTTTCCATTGGAGACTTTCAGCGCCGTGGAGAGGGGGGACCTGCTGCCTGGGTAACAGCTTCTCCCCCGATTCAACCTACCCTGGCTTTGCGCCCTGGTGAGGCCATTCCAGACCGACAACCAGAGCGCAACTCCATAGTCTCCTGAGACTGATGGATGCCTACTACTAATCCCATCAATGTTTGTGTACATCACCTTGAAGCTGACTCTTTTCTGTCCATCTTCAGTATCTGCTGATTCCAATGGAGTAGGTAAACATGGAGGGTCTGGGGAGGGGAGGGGGAAGGGTGGGTCCTGGGTTGTGAGGGGGGCTGAGGGTGAGGGGGACCTAGGTTTTAAGGGGGCTTGTATGATCTGGTTTGGAGAGGGTAGGAGCGAAGGGAGGGCTTGGAGGGGTGGGAGAGAAGGGAGGGATTGGGGGGGGGGAGATAGGGGCTTGGGCGGGTAGGGGAGGTGGGCGGGCTTTGGGGGGAGGAGAAAGGAGGGCTTGGGGGGGGGAGGTGGAGAAGGGAGGGCTTTGGGGGGAGGGGGAGAAGGGAGGGCTTAGCGGGGTGGGTGAGAGGGGAGGGGATAGTGGGGTGGGGGAAAAGGGAGGGCTTAAGATGATGGTAGAGCATAGGGGCTGGGGCAGGTAGAGCTTCTATTGGGTGGGAGGTAGGTGTGATCCTCCTCCCACTGGGGCTGTAGAACTGCCTGTGGAGGGTTCCCCACTCCCTTCTGGGGTCGAGGGGTTCCGGGCTGTGGTTTCCTGATTCCTGTCTCTCTCTCTTTGCGCTCCTTCCTCGCTGCTGCTGCCCTCGATCTCTCGCCCAGGTTATATCCCTCTGCAGGAACACCTTCTTGAACTTCTGTACTTTGAGTAGGCTGCTCTTCTTTGCTAGAATTTCTTCTTTTTTGTCCTCGCTTTTGAAAACCACTTTTATCAATCGATCTTTGTCCTTGTTGTACCGGCCAAGCCTGAAAACCTTTTCTATGTTCGGTGCTTCCCTCTCCATCTGTACCATCTTTAAGGATCTCTTTGACTGTGGCTTTCTCCACATCTCTCCTCACCCCTGGACTGGCCCCTATTTGCTCCCTAATACCTATTACGACTACTGCTCTTTTCCTCTCTATCAGTCGGCTAGTGCATCTTGCTGCTTCCTGAGAAGTAGCAACTTTCATGGCAATTTCCTGTACTGCAGAGACAACTTCCGGGGTCCTTCTAAGTATGTCTGCAAATGAGGGTTGTATTGTAGAAATCCCTTCAACAGATACAGTACCATCTTCCTGAGGGCTGGTTCGTAGCTGATATTGGGGACTCTCTTTCAAGTTTTTAATCTCCTCCCTTGCCTCATTCAGTTCTTCCTGCAGGTTGGCTACCTTTTCCCCCATTACCTTTAGCTCCTCTTTGATTTCTCCCAACATTTCAAAGAGTATCTCCTAAAGCATGATCTCTTCCCCTTCTCCTCTCTCTGTGTTTCGTCTTGTCCCTACCACGTTTGTTTCCTATTCCAATTCTGCAGGGATTGATCACAATCCAATGTGTGTGTGTGTGTGTGTGTGTGTGTGTGTGTGTGTACTCACCTAGTTGTACTCACCTAGTTGTGTTTGCTTGAAAAAATACTTGATTTTCAATCAACTGTTTGTACTTCGTTAAAATAGTTAGAAGGATATTAATTAGGAGAGAATTTCAGTTTTTATTGCATATTTCGAAGTTTCAGCCGTATTAGAGCGGTTTTACGTATACATCATCTTTCGGTAATATAAATGGAAATTCAGGAACATTTTAGTTATTTCTAATGAAAATACTTTGATTTCTATCATTTGTATTTGAAACAACATTTTCATATGAATTTTTAATGATCAAAATATCACGAAACCTCGCTCTATGGTTTGCAGTAAAAGTCCTCGAACTTGGTAATATAGTGACTTTTTCACGTTTTTCACGTAGTGTGATTTTAGGCTAAAGTATTAGAATTTACTAATATTTGGATACTATTTCATGTTTTCTCGCTCTATGTGACTAGGCCTTCAAACCTCAGAATTTCGCATAATATTGCCTTTTTAAGCAAGTTTTCTTGCATTTTTTGTTGTACTAAAAATCATGGAATTAGCAATATTTTGACGTTTATCATCGTATTTTCTTTTATAAGATTTAAACCAAATATCATCGATTTGGGCAATATTTTGCCATTTTTTACGTTTTTAAGCTTTTTCGGCTTATTATCATTAATTCATTAAACATATGATATATATGATTCAGACCAATAATTAATTGCAAATTAACCTTAAATACTTCCAGATCCAGCAGGTGTCTCTTGACCTCCTCTCTCGTAATTTCAAACTTTTCCAAGGCCGCCTGGTCTACTTCCCTTTCTCCTAGCACAGTGACCTCCCCTTGTTCTGTTGTGAAGACCTCCTGGAACTTCTTGTTGAGTTCATCGCACACCTCTTTGTCATTCTCTGTATACTGTCCTCGTCTGTTCTAAGTTTCACTACCTGTTCTTTCACTGTTGTTTTCCTTCTGATGTGACTGTGGAGTAGCTTTGGTTCGGTCTTGGCTTTGTTTGCTATATCATTTTCATAACTTTTCTCTGCTTCTCTTCTCACCCTGACATACTCATTCTTGGTTCTCTTGTATCTCTTTCTGCTTTCTGGTGTTCTGTTATTCCGGAAGTTCCTCCACGCTCTTTTGTTCAGTTTCTTTGCTTCCATACATGCCCTATTATACCATGGATTCTTCTTTTGCTTTTCAGATTTTTCCTTTTGGGCCTGGATGTATCTGCTTACTGCCTCCTGACACTTTTGGGTGACATAGTCCATCATATCTTGTACAGACTTAGCTCTGAGGTCTGTGTCCCAAGGTATTTCCCTTAGGAAGCTTCTCATCTCCTCATAATTTCCCTTTCGTATGCCAGCCTTTTGTTTCCTAGTTCTTTTTTGGGGGAGATAATTCCTAGCACTTTCCTAATTCCTAGAAATAGCACTTTCTCTGTAACTAGCTGACATTGTAACTATAAGGTGTGAAGGATAGATGATATTGTTTATGTAACAATCTATGATGAGGTCTGATAAAGACCTTTTGTGCCCTCTGTAATGCTTTTTGCTCTACCGCTCATGGGATGAGTTTGGGGTGCACAATAAACTAGCCTACTCGTCTGCTGGTATGGTGGTGATGGTGTGGTGACTCCACCACTGAACTACAGTAATGGTGACACTGTTGTGTGTGGAGCTCTCCCACACGACGATGGGTCAGATTATCTGGCATACAACAGGGAACTTTCCCAGGTGCACAGTCCAACCACTTGGGCTGGACGGTAGAGCGACGGTCTCTCTTCATGCAGGTCGGCGTTCAATCCCCGACCGTCCCCAAGTGGTTGGGCACCATTCCTCTCCCCTCGTCCCATCCTAAATCCTTATCCTCATCCCCTTCCAAGTGCTATATAGTCGTAATGGCGTAGCACTTTCCCCTGATAATTCCCTCCCTTTTTGTACCGCGTCCGTTACAATAGTTACAAAATGGTAGTGAATACCAGTTTGTAACTATCTTCTTGATTCTGTAATTGTCATTGACAAGGGCCCTGACAGCTGAGGGGACAGCGCTTTGGGATTCGTAGTCCTGAGGTCCCGGGTTCGATCCCTGGTGGAGGCGGAAACAAATGAGCAGAGTTTCTTTCATCCTGATGCCGGTGTTCACCTAGCAGTAAATAGGTACCTGGGAGTTAGACAGCTGTTACGGGTTGCTTCCTGGGGGATGTGTAACAAGAAAAGGAGTTTTGTCTCAGTATGGAGGGAAGGTTTGGTGTATTTCTCTAGATTAACTATTTATTACTTTATTGTAAATTTTATCTACGCAGTAGATATTTTTATTGTGTAATTTTCTGTGATCTCCGTTATAGATACTCTTGAGGGAGTACCCGGCGTTGCTCGGGAGCCGGAGACCACATCATCACTACACACTGTCTTCATCACTGTAATCATCACAGAGGAAGATAGTATGAGGCAACAAGATGATCTAGACCAACTTGATGAGTGGTCCATCAAATGGCTACTAAAGTTCAACCCGAGTAAATGTAATGTAATGAAAATAGACGGTGGAAACAGGAGGCCAGACACAGGATACAGAATGAGAAATGAAGTACTTCAAGAAACGGACAGAAAGATTTAGGAGTTGATATCACGCCAAACCTGTCTCCTGAAGCCCACATCAAAAGAATAAAATCTGCGGCATATGCGAGGCTGGCTAACATCAGAACTGCGTTCAAGAACCTGTGTAAGGAATCATTCAGAATCTTGTATACCACATATGTAAGACTAATCCTGGAGTATGCGGCCCCAGCATGGAGCCCGTACCTTGTCAAGCACAAGGCGAAGCTGGAAAAAGTTCAGAGGTATGCCCCTAGACTAGTCCCAGAACTAAGAGGCTTGAGTTACGAGGAAAGCATTGTAAATGTGTGGCCACGTCTGTGGTAGAAAATAATAATAAAAAAACTCCCACTTACTAGATTTGTCCTATCCTCACTTGGCCAGTTACCTCCTCCGGGGAAACCAGGAAAGGCTGCGGGAAATTCATCTCACGACACTGGAAGAAAGAAGAGTAAGGGGAGACATGATCACTATCTACAAAAATCTCAGCGGAATTGACAGGGTAGATAAGTATAAACTGTTCAACACTGGTGGTACGCGAACAAGGAGACAGGTGGAAACTGAGTACACAAATGAGCCACAAGGACGTTAAAAAGAACTTTTTCAGTGTTAGAGTAGTTAACAGGTGGAATGCATTAGGCAGTGATGTGGTGGAGGCTGACTCCATACACGGTTTCAAGTGTAGATATGATAGAGCCCAGTAGGCTCAGGAATCTGTACACCAGTTGATTGACGGTTGAGAGGCGGGACCAAAGAACCAAAGCTCAACCCCCGCAAAAACAAATAGGTGAGTACTGTAACCATCTTCACTACACACTGTCATTATCACTGTAACCATCTTCACTCTCCGGGAACTGCTAGGTACCCCATCAACATCATCGCTACCTTCCCTCTCCTTCACCACCTTCTCTACCCTTCACCACCTTCTCTACCCTCCTACCTCCCTACCCTTCACCACCATGTAACACCATAAATGGTTTTATTTAATACTAGCTGTACCCGGCCACGCGTTGCTGTGGCATGTGCGTTGTTGAGCCAATAAAGCCCTGAACTATATGTTTAACAACTCTCTCACTCTGTCCATGGAGGACAGAAGAAAATGTATATATGCTGGTTAGCATTGTAATTGTGTGGCCACGTCTGTGTTACAAAATAGTAATAACAATTAAAAAAAATGAAATAACAGCAGTGTTATGAGGGGAATGAAATGGAGCATTGAGGGGATTCGAAGTAGCGCTCCAGGTGTCCCAAGGCATGCACATAATACAGTGTCCCAGAAACAGCTATGTATTTCTATGAAATCGGACGAATTTTGTAAAAAAAAATCATGTTTATTGATGTATGTTTAATATGAGCTGTAAATGTAAACATTTCTAAATTATTTTTTTCCCAGAAGCCTGACCCTTATAACGATGATGCACAAGAACGCACCTCTACTCTACCGTTCCGGGTCAAGGAAGTGCGATACAACGAAATAGGATAATGACTTAACAGTAAAAATTTCACAGAATCGTTGCTAAAGACAAAACAATTCGCGAACCTGTGAAAAATAAATTTCAAAAGAACTGGATCCGTACACGAGGGACATCGAAAGAGGACTAACCAAGGACATAAACTGACCGTGTATCGCAGGAGTGCGAGAACTGGTCGATGGTGAACCAACATCGGTGGTTAGGGAAGCCTTTCGAAGACGCTACATAACCAAGACAAAACTTCATCGACTGAACTCAACGCTGGTGAAAAAGACTTAACAACACGACCACGTACTGCGTACTCAAGAGTGAAGAGGATTATCTAAAAATTTGCTGCAAGTTATGCAGAATTTGTGGATTAAATGAATAACGAAGGTTTACTGGATAAAAAACTTATTTAGTGCTGAGGCGATTTCCCACGAGTGTGGTGAAGCCAATATCAACTCAACTCCCGTGTCAAGAGCCAGATTCACGAAGCAGTTACATAAGCACTAACGAACCTGAATATCTTTTCTCAATCTTTGGCGGCTTTGTTTACAATTATCTAACAGTTAGTGAGCTCCGAAGCAACAGGAAACTGTTTATAACAATAACAACAGTTGATTGGGAAGTTTTCATGCTTGTAAACTGTTTAATAAATGTAACCAAAGCCGCCAAAGATTGAGGAAAGATGTACATGTTCACAAGTACTTGCGTAACTGCTTCGTGAATCTGGCCCCAGGTTAATTGAAAAACCATTTAAATTCACAGAATTCTCAGAATTCATAGATACAGACGAAACACATGTTAAAAGTTCTCAGTAAAGATATGACTATGATTTATAAATCTCTTTTTGTATCATAAACAGCAAACAAATATTAAGTCATGTACGTTTTTAATAGATTTGTTCGATTTCATAAAAAATAGATAGCAAATTCTGGGACACCCTATTAAAGGTATATATATGTGTGTGTTTATATACAAATCTTTGGAGAAGAACGGCGATATCCTGGACACTGGTTCGAACGTACCGTTCAGCTAGAAAGATCTCCTCAAAGCTCGTCATTAATCGAAACTCAGACCGGCGCCAGCTTTAGCTCGCTGGACGAGGATGCAGGAGTAAGCTTAATTAGCAGCGAGCTGAATGTCTCTGGAGGAATTATCTGAGCTCCGATTGCCTCAATTACGTCGCTGGAGGTTGGTTCTAATTGGCTGTTCTGGTTCTAAGTTGGTTCTCAAGCAAACTCTCTGATTGGTTCACCTGAGTCACTGCGGTAGGTTCACCCTGTTGCTCTGATAGGCTTTGAACCGGGACATTCAAGTGAGTTTTGTTAACTATTTGCATCTTTGTTGATATCTCTGATTGCTTGAAGTCCTGCTTTTAAAGTCGGTTCTTGAACTATTCTGCATGTGGTTCTATTACGGTTTAATAGAGTTGTTCTCCTGCAACTGTCTAACCTATTCTCCTGCAGAGTGAACAAGCAAGCCAGCAAGCAAACAAGATGAAGTAATTCAGAGCAATCATACAAGCAAAACTCCAAGAGCAGGCCCTTGAGTGCAAGTTTGATACAAGAACTCTCATGACTTTGACCTTCAAAGCATGCAGGCCTTGAAGATCAAGTCACTCAGAGCAGTCAAGAAAGCAAAGCAAGCAAACTCCCAAGATTAAGGCCATCAGAGGAAACAAGCAAGCAAGCTCCCCCCCTCCAAAAAAACAAGATTAATCATCAAATCGAGTCTAACGAGAACATATCATGTTCTCTAACGAGAACAGACGAGAACATATTTATATAGAACATCAAAACCCGATTCATATTTCTGGTAATCCTCTTCCAAAAATAAGATCTAAACAAGAACAAGAAAGTATAGTAAGCAGCCCCAAAATCGTGGACAAAAAAAGTGAAGACAAACAAAAAACTTACAAAATGCTTATCATCAAAAGTCCTTTACTGTAAATGTTGAGCTGTAAATGGCTAGTACCCTCCTTTCGGCAGGTGATTGGCATGAGGAGGAAATAGAAAGGCGGGGAAGATAGGAGAGAGAGAGAGAGAGAGAGAGAGAGAGAGAGAGAGAGAGGTGCATAAGATGCAAAATAATGCGGTTTCCGGAGAATAGAAAAATAAGACGGACCCATTTTTAAGATTTTATCTTCAAGATCTTGTATTTCTCTTAGCTTTTCAACATCTCTCACTGTATTTCATCGCTTTAACCATCTTCACTACAGATTAAACAACAACTTTCCGCACTAACCATCTACACCACACGCGACCAGCCTCATCATAGTAACCATCATCAGGACATATATCTACAGTCTTCAATGCCATCTTCACTACCTAGGCACCAACTCTTCAAAACTCTTCCCTACCCTTCACCACTTCCCTACCCTTCACCACCTTCCCTACCCTTCACCACCTTCCCTACCCTTCACCACCTTCCCTACCCTTCACCACCTTCCCTACCCTTCACCACCTTCCCTACCCTTCACCACCTTCCCTACCCTTCACCACCTTCCCTACCCTTCACCACCTTCCCTACCCTTCACCACCTTCCCCACCCATCATCACTTACCCTAACCTTCACCACCTTCCCTACCCTTCACCTTTAATTGAATTAGTACAGTGACAGAGGGAGGGTGAGGCCGTGAGTCGGCGATGAATAAAGCAGTGTGTAATGAGTCATAGGATGGGTGAGTGGATGTCGGTCTTGGATGAGTACAACAGTGGCACTAGACAGATCCTGGGTGAGTAGACATGATGAGTCTTGGATGGGCAAGAGCTCATCTCTCGCTCTGTTCTTGATGATTTTAGTAAACACACACACACACACACCACACACACACACACACACACACACACACACACACACACACACACACACACACACACCACACACACACACACACACACACCCGCAAGCACAAATAGGTGAGTACAAATAGGTGAGTACACACACACACACACACACACACCTTTTGTGTATTTTTGTAATTAATATATATTTTTTATTTAGGATAAGGATTTTTTTTTATTTTTTATAATTTTTTTACATATGCCACTGTCATGCCACTGACACTGTCATGCCACTGACACTGTCATGTGATGGCTGCCACTGTCCAGGCATCCGCTCAGTGGGATAGTTGTGACATGGGGGAGGGTGAGGGTATTATCAGGAGAAAGCGCCAAGCCATTACGACTATATAGCACATGTAAGGGGTTAGGATAAGGATTTGGGATGGGACGGGGAGAGGGAAGGAATGGTGCCCCAACCACTTAGACAGTCGGGGATTGAACGCCGACCTGCATGAACCGAGACCGTCGCACTACTGTCCAGCCCAAGTGGTTGGGTATGTGACGTGGGGGAACTATCGGTGAAAGTGTCCGAGAACTCACTTAAATCGGAGCAACTTGAGCCACTATCGATGGTACTCCCCGAGCTGTCAGTTGGATAGAAATAAACTTCTATGGTACTGAGGGTGACGTCTAACAGCTCTAGTACCGTTGGCCTGGTTCCTTCATCGCGACTCATCCGTCGTTTAGCGAGTGACCGAAGGCGGCGAGGCTTGCAGGTCATTACTTCAGAGATCTCCAGGATCATGTAAGACAAGCCGACGACATCTGCCTTAACGGTGAGAGGCAACCCAATGGACGTTTCGTAGGCGTCCCACGGACATTCTTTCATTATCATCTCCGCTTCCTCTTCCGAAACGCTTCCGAAAGGGGAGACTTGTCCAACGAAAGTGGCCATCCCGAAGTCTATAATGGACGCCTTTGGATCTTTTGGGTCGCTCCAATCGATCATAACATTATTGGACTTTAGGTCCACATGAACGACGTTCTTTTGGTGTATTTCGTCCAGTTTAATGATTAATTCCTTGGTAATCAACAGCCACGTCATGTCATCAATGCGTTCGTCTCCAATCGCATGTTTATAGAGGGCATCACTCAGTGTATCTGCCCCAAGATATGACATGAAAATCCCGCCAACCTCAGGATATGTGCCAAGGAAATATGGTGCTTCTCCAGCACCGTCTAGGACCTTCATCATCTCTGTCTCCCGTTCAATATCTATTGTCCATGTTTCAGAAATATAAACAACTTTAAGAACGACAGGGGCATCGACGTCAGGCAGGTGCCAGAGTTGAGTGCTTCCGTAAGTCCCACTTCCCAGCCCCTCAACGTTCATTTTCTTTTCATTTTGTGTGTATTGTATTCACTATTGTGTAGTGTATTTCATTTTGCGTGTGTGTATTCACCTAGTTGTATTCATCTAGTTGTGCTTGCGGGGATTGAACTCGGCTCTTTTTTCCCACCTCTCAACTGTCAATCAACTGTTAATAACTCATTTTTTTCATATCACACACACACACAAACACACCAGGAAACAGCCCGTAACAGCTGACTAACTCCCAGGTACCTATTTACTGCTAGGTAACAGGTGCATCCGGGTGAAAGAAACTGTGCCCATTGTTTCTCACCGGCGCCAGGAACCGAACCTTGGACCACAGGATCACCTAGCGTGTGGTCTTGTCAGCCAATGGTCCTTTCATACCGGTGTGCGTTTGAGCATGTGTGTGTACTCACCTAATTGTACCAACCTAATTGTGCTTGCGGGGGCTGAGCTTTGGCTCTTTGGACCCGCCTTTCAACTGTCAATCAACTGGTGTACAGATTCCTGAGCCTACTGGGCTCTATCATATCTACATTTGAAGCTGTGTATGGAGTCAGCCTCCACCACATCACTTCCTAGTGCATTCCATTTATTAACTACTCTGACACTGAAAAAAAATATTTCTAACGTCTCTGTGGCTCATCTGGGTGCTAAGTTTCCACCTGTGTCCCCTTGTTCGTGTCCCACCCGTGCAGAAGAGTTTGTCTTTGTCCACCCTATCAATTCCCCTGAGAATTTTGTAGGTTGTTATCATGTCTCCCCTTACTCTTCTGTTTTCCAGGGATGTGAGGTTCAGCTCCTTTAGCCTTTCCTCGTAGCTCATTCCTCTCAGTTCCGGGACGAGCCTTGTGGCATACCACTGAACCATCTCTAACTTTGTCTTGTGTTTAACTAGGTACAGACTCCAAGCTCGAGCTGCATACTCCAGGATTGGTCTTACATAAGTGGTATACAGGGTCCTGAACGATTCCTTACACAAGTTTATAAAGACAGTTCTTATGTTGGCCAGTCTAGCATATGCCCCTGATGATATTCTTTTGATGTGGGCCTCTGGGGACAGGTTCGGTGTGATATCAACCCCCAGATCTTTCTCTCTATTTGACTCTTGCAGGATTTCACCTCCCAGATGATACCTTGTGTTCTGCCTCCTGCTCCCTTCGCCTAATTTTATTACCTTACTCTTTCCTGAGTTGAACTTTACCAGCCATTTTCTAGACCATTCCTCCAGTTTGTCCAGGTCATCCTGTAGTCTCTGTCTATCTTCATCCGTCTTGATTCTTCTCATAATTTTTGCATCATCAGCAAACATTGAGAGAAACGAGTCTATACCCTCCGGAAGATCAATTACATATATTAGAAACAGTATGGGTCCAAGTACTGAGCCCTGTGGGACTCCGCTGGTGACATCTCGCCACTCTGATGTCTCCCCCTCTCACCGTTACTCTCTGTTTTCTGTTGCTTAAGTACTCCCTTATCCACTGGAGCACCTTCCCTTTTACTCCTGCCTGTTGCTCCAGCTTTTTTAACAGCCTTTTATGGGGTACTGTGTCAAAGGCTTTCTGGCAGTCCAGGAAAATGCAGTCGGCCCACCCTTCTCTTTCCTGCCTAATTTTTGTTGCCTGGTCATAGAATTCTATTAAACCTGTGAGGCCCGATTTACCATCCCTGAACGCATGTTGGTGGTGCGTTACAAAGTTATTTCCCTCCAGATGCTCTACGAGCCTTTTCCTCACGATCTTCTCCATCACCTTGCAAGGTATACAAGTTAGGGAAACTGGCCTGTAGTTCAGTGCCTCTTGCCTGTCACCCTTCTTGTATATTGGGACGACGTTAGCTGTCTTCCAACATTCTAGTAAGTCTCCTGTTTCCAGTGACCTGCTTTACACCATAGAGAGTGGGTCACTTAGTGCTTCTGCACCTTCCTTTAGTATCCATGGTGAGATTCTGTAAGGCTCAACAGCCTTTGCCACATCCAGCTCCAGCAGACACCTTTTGACCTCATCACTGGTGAGGTCAAATTCCTCCAAGGTTGCTTGGTTTGCCTCCTCCTCACTTCGTGCAGGGGCTTCTCCTTGTTCTATTTTGAAGACCCCCTTGGAGTCTCTTGTTGAGTTCTTCACACACCTCCTTGTCATTCTCTGTGTATCTGTTCTCCCCTTTTCGCAGCTTCATCACTTGTTTCTTTACTGCTGCTTTCCTCCTGATGTGGCTGTGGAGCTTGTGTGTGTGTTTGCTTTTTTTGTGTGTGCATGTCTCGAGGACCGCTTAAGTGTCAGCCTTAATCCGGAATGAGCCACTTTGAGATTTTAAATATATATATGATATGCTGAACAAGAATTTGATTAAATTTTACCTCACTCTGTACACCAGAATAATTGACAAGAGGCAGTACATACCAGTCAGAGCCGTTCTGGTCACACAACTGGGTGAGTATATAAAGATGTCCTTATGTCAAGGTGGATCCATCGTCATCCCCACGTGATACTTCACTGCCTACTGAGTATCTGTTGATTGGTGATGGCGGTTGTTCTCGCACACAAAGCTCTAGAGTCAGTCACTATTCTTAAGTCTGTTGTGTTTAAGTTTACTAATTTACTGTAGCACTGTTCACTATAGTCCAAGTGTACCCAGATACAATTATGTAAACATAGGCCTCGTAGCCCTACGTTCCCACTTGGCCTGGTGCTGGTGATTGTTCACTGTTTAACGCAAAGTTACAGTGATATCACTGTATTTTTTCTTTCCTATGTGTGGTTATACACTTTGTGATAACCGAAATCTGTGATCCATCACTGTATTCTTAAAATGCTCGAGTATATGGAGGATTATGGTGGAACGTGCAAACCCCACGACCCTCCCCACACACTGACGTGTGTGTGAGTGTGTGTGTGTGTGTGTGTGTGTGTGTGTGTGTGTGTGTGTGTGTGTGTGTGTGTGTGTGTGTGTGTGTGTGTGTGTGTGTGTGTGTGTGTGTGTATGTGCGTGTGTTTGTTTGTGTGTGTACTCATCTATTTGTAATTGTGGGGTTTGAGCTTTGGTTCTTTGGTCCCGCCTCTCAAATGGTGCACAGATTTCTGAGCCTCCTGGGCTCTATCATATCTACATTTGAAACTGGGTATGGAGTCATCCTCCACCACATCACTGCCTAATGCATTCTACCTGTTAACTACTCTAACATTGAAAAATTCTTTCTAACGTTTCTATGGCTCATTATACACTCAATTTCCACCTGTGTCCCCTAGTGTGAGTGCCCCATGTGTTAAAAAGTCTTTCTTTATCTACCCTATCAATTCCTCTGAGAATCTGGTATGTGGTGATCATGCTCTGTCTAACTTTTCTGTATCCCATTGACGTGATGTTTAATTCCCGTAGTCTCTCCTCGTAGCTCATACCCCTCAGTTCGGGTACTAGTCTGGTGGCAAACCTTTGAACCTTTTCCAGTTTAGTCTTATGCTTGACTAGATATGGACTTCATGCTGGAGCCGCATACTCCAGGTTTGGTCTGACATATGTGGTATATAATGTTCTGAAAAATTCCTTACACAAGTTTCTAAAGGCCGTTATTATGTTTTCCAACCTGGCATATGCCGCTTGTGTTATCATTTTGATATGAGCTTCAGGGGACAGGTCTGGCGTGATATCAACCCCCAGGTCTTTCTCTCTCTCTGACTCTTGAAATATTTCATCTCCCAAATGATACCTTGTACCTGGTCTCCTGCTCCCTACACCTATCTTCATTACATTACATTTGCTTGGGTTAAACTCTAACAACCATTTGTTCGACCATTCCTGCAGCTTGTCCAGATCTTCTTGAAGCCTTAAGCAGTCCTTCTTTGTCATAATCCTTCTCATAATTTCGGGGTCATCAGCAAACATTGAGAGGAATGAATCTATACCCTCTGGGAGATCATTTACGGATATCAGAAACAAGATAGGTCCGAGTACAGAGCCCTGTGGGACTTCACTGGTGACTTCACGCCAATCTAAGGTCTCATCCCTCACTGTAACTCTCTGCTTCCTATTGCTTAGGTACTCCCTTATCCACTGAAGTGCCCTACCAGTTATTCCTGCCTGTTTCTCCAGTTTATGCATCAGCCTTTTATGGGGTACTGTGTCAAAGGCTTTCCGACAGTCTCGTTGCGGGTCTCCATGCCCGCAACGCCTAGTTTAAACCACTTACTTGGATAACTGTGGTAATTCTAGAGCTGATACATGCATCACGTCTCTGACCGCAAGGGAAGAGCGCTTTTATTAGTTCAAAACTGGTCGGGCCCCGGTCCGTTAACCCACTCATGGTGAATATGAATAACTTTTTGCTGAGCACACGGTCTCCGCACCGGCACTGCATCCTTCAAGTGTCTGCCTTATCAGCTTTCGATTGTAGATTATGCGCCTACAATGGCTATAACGGGTTAATTAATTAAAAATGCATTTTCATATGCCTTTTAATGATCGAAATATCACGAAACCTCGCTCTATGATCTGCAGTAAAGTCCTCGAATTTGGTAAAATAGTGAATTTTCATCCTTTTCATGAAGTGTGAATTTAGGCTGAAGTATTCGATCTTACTAATATTTTGATACTACTTCATGTTTTCTCGTGATATGTAATTTAGGTAATATTTTGCTATTTTTCCACGTTTTTTAAGCTTTTTCGGTTTACTGTCATTAATTCATTAATTTAAAAATATTATATATATGGTGCAGACACGTAATTGACTGCAAATTAACATTAAATACTTGATTTTCAATCAACTATTTGTACCTCGTTAAAATAATGAGAAGGATATTGATCAGGAAAGAATTTCTGTTATTATTGAATATTTCGACGTTTCAGCCGGATTAGAGCGGTTTTACGTGTACATCATCTTTCCTTTATATAAATGTAAATTTAGGAACATTTTAGTTATTTCTAATGAAAACAACTTTGATTTCTATCATTTATATTGGAAACAACATTTTCATATGCCTTTTTATTGATCAAAATATCACGAAACCTCGCTTTGTGATTTGCAGTAAAAGTCTTCGAATTTGGTAATATAGTGTCTTTTTCACGTTTTTCATGTAGTGTGAATTTAGGGTAAAGTATTAGAATTAATAATATTTTGATACTACTTCATGTTTTCTCGCTGTAAATGACTTGGCCTTCAAATCTCAGAATTTCCCATAATACTGCGCTTGTAAGCAAGTTTTCTTGCATTTTGTTTTGTACTAAAATTCATCGAATTTAGCAATATTTGGACGTTTATCATCGTATTTTCTTTATGAGAATTTAAACCAAATATTAACTATTTAGTCAATATTTTTCCATTTTTCCAAATTTTTAAGCATTTTTCGGTTTATTGTTCTATATTTTATTCATTAAATATAGAATAAATATGATGCAAACACGTAATTGATTGCAAATTAACTTTAAATACTTGACTTTCAATCAACTATTTGTACCTCGTTAAAATAGTGATTAAGATATTAATTAGGAAAGAAATTCTGTTTTTATTGCATATTTCGACCTTTCAGCCGGATTAGAGCGGTTTTACGTGTACTTCTTCTTTCGTTAATATAACTGGAAATACAGGAACATTTTAGTTATTTCTAATGAAAACACATTGATTTTTATCATTTGTTTTGAAAACAACATTTTCACATGCCTTTTAATGAAAAAAAAAACACAAAACTTCTCTCTATGATTTGCAGTAACAATCCTCGAATTTTAAAATATAATGAATTTTCACTTTTCATGTAGTGTGATTTTTGGATAAACTATTCGAATTTACAAATATTTTGATACTTCATTATATTTTCTCGCGATATGTGATTTGTCATACA